>JAJTWR010000473.1:0-97500 GCA_021613335.1 Whitmania pigra
GCGGTTATGTTTTTCATTGCAGTTGTTGGATTGCTACCTTTGTGGAATTCATACAACATGCAATGACGCATGTGATTTACTTTGAAACTTTTGTCTTCCATGGGATATAAATGTGTTCAAACAGCAATACATTCAACTCAAGTTGAACTGAGTATCCGGATCTGATTTGACCTTGAAAACATCTGTCTAGATGTTAATCTCATGTTTTAGTTTGGATAAAGAAAAGATGACAGAACTTTCCGGTATCCCTAATAGTTATCTTTATTATTATTTAAATAATTTAATTTATTAATAACATTGGAATATTTAAACCTACAAAATTATTATGTAATAATAATAATAATAATAATAATATAATAATAATAATAATAATAATAAAAATAACATTAATAATAATAATAATACTAATAATAATAATAAAATAATAATAATAATAATAATAATATATAATACTAATAATAATAATAATAATAATAATAATAATAATATAATATAATAATAATAATAATAATAATAATAATAATAATAATAATAATAATAATAATATAATAATATAATAATAATAATATAATAATAATAATATATAATAATAATAATATATAATAATAATAATATAATAATAATATAATAATAATAATCCTAATAATAATAATAATAATCCTAATAATAATAATAATAATAATCCTAATAATAATAATAATTTCTATGGTTTATCGCCCGCGTGCTGATGTCAACTGTTCGCTTTGCTAATATTCGATTCTTTTAGCGTATAATATTGATATAAATTTCAATAAATTTATTATTTTTATATGCTGCACTTGAAAAAAGTTGGAATGGCTTACTTGGTTCGAATTAGACAGAAAGAAAATATCGGCTTCGGTATCTCTGATCGGATTACATATCTGTGATAAATGTGTAAAAGAAAATGTAGAGGTATTGAAAAAGATTCTAGAATCCTATCAAGTTGACGAGAATATTGAAAACATGGTCCGAACGGTTTTACCTGAAAACATAACTAAGGATCTTGCTGAAATCAAAATGATGCTTGAGGAAAGAACAAGACATGAAAGCATGATACAAAAACAAATAGATGAGATGAAAGATTTGAAACCTCAATTGGACAAATTAACTGGGGAATTCAAACAATTTAGTGACAAGTTGAATGAAATAAGCATGGACAAGGTGAAAGAAACAGAAAAATGGTCTGATCTATTTAAAAACAATGTTCAAGAAATAAACAGAAGTGTGAAATCAGTTCAAGAATCAGTATTCAAAACAAAGACTGCAACTGAAATAAAAGAAGACAGAAAATTAAGAAAAAACAATCTTGTGTTTTACAACTTGAAAGAAAGTGTGACAGATCAAAAAAGCAATGACAAGGATTTTCTTACAGAGTTGTTAAAAGAATTTGACATTGAATTTGATCATCAAAAGAATGTACTACAAATGAACAGAATTGGAAAGAAAATTGAAGGTAAAGACAGACTCATGATTGTAAAGTTTTATAATTTTAGTCTGAAAAACATGATACTTGAAAGCTGTTACAAATTGAAAGGTCTAATGAAGATCAAGAAATTAATTGTTAGTCATGATTTATCAGTTGAAGATAGAGAAAATTGTAAAAAGTTGATTGAAAAAGCTAAAGAAGAAAAGGCCAAGACTGGAGAAGCTGATAAACTTGTATATAAAATAAGAGGAGCACCAGCTTCATTTCATGTGGTCCTGGTCAAGAAACAAAATTTATAAACTTGCAAGAGTTAAGCATTAATAAAGTTGATAGAAATGAGAAACCACAGATATCGACATTGATCAAGACAAATGAATCAAATAAAAAGGATGATGTTAAACAGGAAATTAAAGGTAATATTCTTGCATTCTCTCTGAGGAAAAACATGATAATAAAAGATGAAAATAAAACTAATGATGCTGTTAAATGTCAAAATAAAAGAAGACAAAAATGGACAAAAGAGCAATATAAAGATGTAATCTGGTCATATTATTATGCAAAGGAAGAAAACAATGATCAAGTAACAATAGCTACCTATAATATTTGGAGGAGTAGAAATCCTGAAATATTCCCAGGCATGAATCCAAACAATCTAAGCAACCATAGAAGATATATCTTAAAAGAAAAAAAACTTTCAGAACTTGAATTAGCAGAAATTGATGAAGATGTGAAACGAAAACTCAGAGGCCAAGATTTAGATGCAGAGCAGATTTCAGGACCAGAGAGGTGCCAGGGTGGAGATGATACAAATTCCCATCAGGAAAATTTGATTTATGAACAATACCATGCAGATTTCAGGCAAGAAAGTTTCATGATCAAAGAGATGAAATCAGAAGAGATGATAGAAATTGAAAATAAATTAATCTCAAAACTCAACCAGGTCAAGAAGATTAAAATTCATGAGAGGAAAAATTTGAATAAAATTACAAACCTGAGACAAGCTGATAAAACAATAAAATTAGTAAATCATGTACTCAGTAAAGTTTCAACAGAAATGGCATTGGATGTGACAAAGATAAACGAATTAATGTATACAACGGCAGCAATGACCCACATTAAATACAGTTGACACATTTTGGAGGAATATATTAGAAAAGGAAATACATTATAATTTTAATGCAGGGTGGATTAAACATGAAGAAGAAAGATATACGAATTTAAATATAAATGAATGGCGGGATTTTGAAGTTGAGGAGATCAGTGGCATAATTAATCAAACACATAATTGGAAAAGTCCAGACACAGATAAAATACATAATTTCTGGCTTAAAAAACTAACTGCCTTACATAAACCCTTAACAGAAGCATACAATGAAATAATGAAAGAACCACTAAAAATACCAACTTGGCTGACTGAAGGAATAACATACCTGTTGCCAAAATCACAGGAGACTTCTAAAGCAAAGAATTACAGGCCCATCACGTGTCTGCCAACAACATATAAAATATTAACTGCAGCAATATCCAAATGAATATATGACCACCTCCAAAGTACTAACATCTTGCCAGAAGAACAAAAAGGATGTACAAAAGGATCTCGAGGATGCAAAGATCAATTGCTTATTAGTCAGATGATAACCCAAAACTCTCAGAAATTTAAAAAGAATCTGAATATTTCATGGATTGACTATAAAAAAGCATTTGATAGCACACCCCATTCATGGATTGTTCGAGCCTCGCGGATTTATCATGTTAATGATGTCATAGATCAGTTTATTGCACAGTCAATGTTGAAATGGAGAACAAGGATGTTTCTAAGACATAACGATGGTGACATTGAAATAGCAACAATAGAGATAAAACGAGGAATATTTCAGGGAGATTCATCATCACCTTTATTGTTCTGCATATCATTGATTCCACTATCTAATTTAATTAACAGGACTGGATTGGGCTATAGAATTTATAAAGAACAAATTAGTCACTTATTCTACATGGATGATTTGAAATTATTTACATCTGAACGTGAGGATACGCAAAAAGTTATAAGAATTGTGGAAATATTCAGCAAAGACATCTGCATGGAATTCGGAATAGAAAAATGTGCAACTATTGAAATAAAACATGGACAATCCACTGGCACAAAAGGCATTGAACTCGTGGAAGGGGGAAAAGAAGAAATTAAATTTCTCGAGACAAAGGAGATGTATAAATATCTTGGGATGGAGGAACGAGATGGATTAAATAACAAATTGATGAAAGAAAAGATGAAAAAGAAATATTTTAGTCGAATAAGAAAAATGCTTAAAAATCAACTTAGTGCTAAAAATAAGATAACAGCAATCAATAGTTTGGCAGTACCGGTTTTCATATACGGGCTTGGAATAATTCCTTGGCTAAAATCAGAAATAGAAAAATGTGATAGAAAAACTAGAAAAATACTAACTATGAATGGAATGCATCATCCAAGACCAGATATTGACAGAATGTATGTGAAAAGGAGTAATGGAGGTAGAGGCATAATTGAACTGGTATCAGCATATCAACAAAGTATCTTCAATCTGGGAGAATATATTGCAAAAGCAGTTGGAAGATTAATGCAATTGGTGAGAACATGGGATGAATCCAGAAGAAAATTTTCCCTGCAGAAGGAATCATGTAAAATAAAATTGAAATATAAACTAAATGATGCAAGAGGAATACAAATGAGACAGGATTTGAAAAAAGCCATGGAAACAGAAAAATTAGAAAAAATTATGGTGAAGCCTCTGCACAGACAATTCATCCAAAATTTTGGTAATGCAACCATAGATAAAGAATCAAGTGTCCAATAGCTTACAAAGTGTGATCTAAAAGCAGAGAGAAAGTTTAATAATTGCAGCTCAAGATCAGGCCTTGCAGACAAAATATTACAAGAAGATGATCCTGCACCAAGACACCGACAGTTCATGTAGAATGTGCCACCGACATGTTGAAAGTATCAGCCATGTAATATCTGGATGCAGCACGTTGGCTGCCAAGGAATACTTAGACAGACACAACAGAGTTGCCAGGTACATTCACTGGAAGATCAGCAAAGAATGTGGAAATCCATTGACCAACAAATGGTATAAACACACACCAAGTGGAATCACAAATTTAGATCAAGGAGTGTTAATGTGGGATCACTCAGTAATTACAGATAGGACAATACCTGCAAACAGGCCGGATCTCATCTATCATGACAAACATAAAAGAACATGCTTGATAATTGATGTTGCTGTGCCAGATGACTCCAATGTGGCCCAAAAGGAAGTGGAAAAATTGACTAAATACAAGGACTTACAGATAGAAATTCAGAGAATGTGGGGTTGAGGGCTCAGGTGATACCCGTGGTTATAGGTGCACTTGGAACAATGTCAAAGAAATTTAAAAATTATCTGAATTGCATCACTGGTAACCCATCGCCTATTGAAACTCAAAAAATTGCTCTGTGCGGGACAGCACACATCTTAAGAAAAGTCCTTGAATAAGACAAATCTAATTTCGTTGAATAACCTTCTTGTATATGATTGCTTATACAGTTGCTTTGCTTATATTTGTCTTATGTTCGTTTATATTGGACCACGATTCTAGAATTGTTGGCAGGGCTTGAGTTGACTTTTGTTTGAATTCTGATTTACCATGTATATTGTTATGACTGCCTGTGATCCCTTGTTGGGATCTGGAGTCATTGTTTTCCAACAGAAGGCCGTGATTGTAAATAAACGATAATAATAATAATAATAATAATATAATAATAATAATAATAATAAAAATGATTATTATAATATATAATAATGTACAATAATTTATATATATTATAATTTATAATATCATTAATAATATAATAATCATTTATTATTTATAAATCATTTATAATATCATTAATAATATAATAATCATTATTATTTATTATATCAGAATTCTAAACTTTAGGCTTGTAGTAATTTTCAAAAGTCTGTTTTCTCAATGGAAGCACTTTATGCTATACAAATATTCAACTCCTTGCATAAGGTTTGCAGTATACTGCATTTATTGATTCACAACTAGATACAACAAGATGTGAATGTATTCGCGCTTTACACTTGGCGGACTATTTAAGGTTTTGGTAATTTTTGACTGTGAATTTGGGTCGTTAAAATGTCTTTAATAATAAATTAATTTTCTCCACACAGATACTGAATTCACTTTCGTTGTGATAAATACAAGTTTAAAATAAAGCTTTTGAAACACTTTTAGTAGATTGTTGATTTATCAATATCAAGAAGAATTTAGATTTCAGGCTTGTAGTAATTTTCAAAAGTTTGTTTTCTCAATAGAACCACTTCATGCTTTAAACATATTCAACTTCTTGACTAATCTTTGGAGTATACTGCAGCTATTACAACTATTAATTCACAACAAGATGTGAATGTATCCGCGCTTTACACTTGGCGGACTATTTAACTTTGACCTTTTTTGTTTTTTTGTGATTGTTGTACCGAATTCGAGTGGAGATTTGTAATGCTTCAAGTGCATTTCTTTTCCATTATATTAAAAGACATTCTGCTATGTTTGGTCACGAGTTGTCTGCTTTCATAATCAACATAAAAATACAACAGTATTATCTAGTGAAACTTAACTAAGTCATAGTAATTAAAAATGTATATTAAAATAATATAAATAATAATATAAATAAGATTAATAAATAATAGATAATAAATAGGATGCAAAAGCTCTTGAGGTTGAAGCGAAGTTTATATACTTTATTTTTTCAAAAGATGTTAATTTTTTTGAAATGCGGATTAAAAAGCTCCCAAGTAGATGCTCAAAAGTAATGCCTAATGGTGGATATTATTATTTTTTTTAAATTTTTATTCCAAACAAAATTCGGGACAGGTTTTTCTGGTACCCTAAATGATACTACTATTTTTTTTTCTTGAAACAGAACGAGAAATAAACTATGTTGTGTCCACATGAATATTGTGGACCACTTTTAGTTGCACTTGACCTAGAATTTGTTTACGATTCGAGTCGAAGTTGCCGCGTTTTTTTCAAGCGAGTTTCAGTTTTAATGAAGTCTTATTACAATTACGAGTTATCTCTCCAGCATTCAATATGCAAATACAACAAACAACATAAACAGTTTTTTTATGTGTTTATTTAACCGGTCGAGGGGCTAATAGCCACTAATACGACAGCAAAAATGATACAACCAGTCAACATCGAGCCAGAAAAAAGCAGGTTACAGATCGATAATTTTGAAAAATCAATCTCGAGGATTAATGCTCTGAAACTGATGAAAGTGCTAGCAGATACCACCTCGTCTGGTAGGGAATTCCAGACTACAACTCTTTTCACAAAAAAAATGTGACATAAAAATATTTGTTAAATTACGATTTTAAATATTTAATTTGATTATGTATGTTCAAACGATTTTCAGTATATTACTGTTATCATTCTGTGTCTGGGCATTGGATAATTCTAGAAAATTTAGAAAAATATTTGATTGCCAAGGGAATTCTTGGTGTTCTGACGCAATTCCATCTGACAGTGAAAAAGGCATCGATAGCTCTAAGCGTTGCGCTATTCATTGCATCAGACGAGCACCTTGCGTCAGTTTCAATTACTGGAGAACCACAAGTTTATGCCAATTATTTGATTTTTTAACTTACATAGTTAATGGAAGCAATCTTTGCACTCATTACCAGGTATTCATTCAGCTGGTATTTTTCACTTTTTTTATATTTTAAACGTTTTATATATTTTAAGTATTACGTGCTTATATGACTAAAAACACTTTTTAAAATCCCGCAGTCTGATCCACAAATTCGTTATTTAAAAAGTAAGAAATTTTCTACTTCAATAATTGTTTTTTTAATAATTATCCATACGGATTTTTAAAGGCTTTGAAGTCGTTCCTAATAAAATAAAAACCTTAGAAAATTATTGTATTACAAAAATGCAGATAAGTTTCCATCTAATCAATCATTTGTTTTAAAATATTATGCCACAGATCCATAATTTTCAAATGTAATTTACTGAAATTGAAACAGCTGAAAACTTGGCTGAATACCGCCAAACTTGCCAAAGTTCAACTTATTTGATAGGAACAAAATTCACTTATTCTTGGTTGGCCGTTGATGGCCTGTTACTAACAGACGCAAATGCAGGTTTTTGCACTCATACTAATGAAGATGATTCTGGAAATAACTGGTTCATGGTTGATTTGGTGTACACTGTCAACATCGTTTATGTGCGCGTCTTAGCCAGGACTGCAAACTTTTACTTTAGTGAGTTTTGCAGCTAATTAAATAATTGTTTTTAAATCAGGATAAAAATGCTGAGCACAGACACTTAAGGCATGCCTTTTATGCACAACCATCAAAATTGCTCGTTCAAGTAAATTATAGTTAACGACAAAATTGAGCTGAATTACTTATTTACCTTGCACTTGTCAACACTTTGCCTTTATAAACCAAATTAGTTGATCTGCAATGCGTGCCAGCCACAGATCATCCATCCATCCATCCAAAGAATAGATAGCATTTACGGTCGCCGCGGCTTTTGAAAGCACAAATTGCAATTGGACACTGTTTAATCGATATACCATTTGTCTAATTCGTTTTCTTTGTTGTAAGACATTATTTTAAAAGCGTTTCAGAGGCTTTAAATTAAATTTTTATTAAACCGCAAGAAAAGTAAATTCGGTGTCTGTGGAAAAAATAATATAATATTAATAATAATGTCACGACTAAAGTTCACAGTCAAAAATCACCAAATACTTGGAATTCAAAAACCAAAACTTATCTGGCAGAAGGAGTGCTTAGTAATAAACTTCAAACCATTGACCATCGGGAAGAGGTCCCAGGTAGATGCCACATATGGGGTAGTTGATGGGTGTTCTGGTGGGTGTCTTAATCAACCAGGAATAATTCGTAATCCCAATCTTAATTGCTTAATTGATTAATTTAGGATAAAATTAATTTTGTTATCGTTTCACGTTAAACCATTTATCTTTTAACATCCAAAACTGGGAAAACAGGCAAAATCTTTTTTAGTTTCTTTAATGTTTGTAAAAGTTTTTTTTTTAATTGTATTTATCAGGTTTTTTTGAGCGCAATATGTGAAATCATTTTCTAATCGATCTACCATTTGTTTAACGCCACTATTCGATTCTCTTTGTTATCATATAATATTTTAATTATTATTTAATTAAATTAATTTTAATTACTATGACTTAGTTACGTTTCACTAGATATTACTGTTGTATTTGTATGTTGATTTCGAAAGCAGACAACTCGCAACCAAACAAGGCTGAATAACATTTAACACAATGGAATCTGCATCGCCACTCTCATTGCCAACTCGGACTTCATTGAAAAAAATTAAATATTTGACAGATAAGATTCAGTCTAGTATAACTGCTGCGAATATTAGTTGTATCAACCAAAGGGACACTGTGCTTAATCAGCTCAACAATTATCTAGCTGATATAAATAGAAGAAAAAGAACATAATGACGCAATAAATTTATGGAAAGAGAAGAACACTCGTTACAGTAAATTGTATGAGTTAGCCCAGGACTTATTGTCAGCACCAGCTTCTCAGGCCTACGTGGAGCGGATATTTTCGCTCTGCGGCATCCTGACTACAGGACGACGAAACCGAAATCAACAGTCCTTGGAGATGAGAGCTTTACTCAGACTAAACTCATTTTGACTAACTGTGGCAATAAATGTTCAATAATTGTTTGTAGTTGTTTCTTTCTTACTTGAAGCTTATATAATCATTTCAACTTTCGAAAAGGATTTAAAGGAAAACGAAAATATTGAAAATGGAATTAGAATAGAAATTAAAAATTATTTGAGCAATGGTAATTAGAATCGAATGGAAATTTTTAGAACTTTGAATGGAATTAGAATAGAAATAGAAATTATTTCAGCAATGGTAATTAGAATTGAATGGAAATTTTTGGAACTTTGAATAGAATTAGAATAGAAATAGAAATTATTTGCCAAATAATAATGGAATTAGAATTGTAATGGAAATAACACTGGTATGAACCCACCGTACAGTTTCTAACTAATCATCTAAACTTTATTGTTTTTTTCTCCCTTAGCAGAGGTGTTTTTGAGAAAAATGTCCTTTCCGTATTTCCTGATATGTGTTTTTATGATTTAAATGACTAACCTAGTTAATATTAATCGAAAGAATATAAGTGCACAGGAAGGTTCGGTGGATCACTTAAACCGGAGACTTTCTCCTGCTTTCCTGCAATGCCTTCTTCAAACTTGTTCTTCTGGCTCCTCATCAATTACAAACATGATTTCCAAGACATTGCATCTGAATTTATATATGTTCTTCAATTTCCACACCGACGCTGTTAGCCAAAGTGATTTCTTCCTTTTGAAGCTTAAGACATTTTGTGTTAAATGCTCACAAAACATTTTAATAATTACAATCTCATAAATACACTACCTTACCACCTGCAATTTAATCGCTAGGTAAATTGCTAAGACGCTAAATTGTATTTTGTTCGATAGTTGAAATTGCTTCGCACCTGCCACCTCGCGATCACCAAAAAATCAAACGTAATTTTGTAAATGTTTGAAATTTTTAATAATTTAACCTTTTTGATATTCCAGAAATATCGACGAGTACCCACTGCAAACTCCTCAATCCTTAAAAGCGTTTGAATGAAGCATTGGTTCTCCACAGGTAACTAAGGAGACACTAAGGTGATATTAAAACCGTCATATTTTTCAACCAATGAGACGACAGGTCCTAAAGTCGTGACGAATGAAAATATTTCTAGCAAATAATTTTTTTAGAGCTTCAAAACTATAACCCATATCTCCATGACCAATCGTAAGTCATCGTAATGTCATCGATGTACAAAAAATGTCAAGCGATAACCATGGCCAGGAAATGAAATGAGAAAGCAAATGATTACATACGACAGTTATAAATAGATGGACAGGTGATCATCAATAATGCGCTCGTCTGATTGTGTAAATGTTTCAACGCATTCGTAGGTGCGTAGCTTCACAACAATTATAAAATTACAATTACATATTAGAATTACAATTACATATCAGAATTACAATTACAGACATTCATTCTTCTCTTCCAGCCATTGTAAATCTCGCAAAATAGTCAAAATGAGGGCAGTTTTTGGACAGATTTAGTTCCAGAGGAAGCAATTAGGACCTCTGATAAGTTGAAACAAAATACTGTTAAAACGTTCAATATTTAAGAGCGACTGAAATACAAAATGGAGATCCAAGTTTTTACGACATTTTACATTCAATTCGTTAAAAAAACAACAGGAAGGGACGAATAATACTAGCTGTTGTATTTGTATATTGAATGTTGGAGAGATAACACTAAATGTAATGAGACGAAACAACTTTATTAGAACTGAAACGCGCGGCAACCTCAACTCGAAACGTAAACAACTCTAGGTCAAGTCGCAACTAAAAGTAGTCCATAATTATTCATGCGGACACAACACCTCTCCACCAAGTTAAAGTCCCCTGTTGGACTTTTGCCTGAGGCGTTCTGACCTTCTCGGAAGAGTCCGTTCTTCGACCGTGGTCTCGAAAGTTTCAGGCCCAGCAAATCTCACTCTCTTCCTTGGTTTCTTAGTCGTAGGAAGGTTGATTTTGTCCGATGGCCTGTTCCAATGATAATCACCCGGATCATTATCTTGGTCTACTCCGTACCTGGGACGAATCTGCTCCGCATGTCTCTTCCACAACAGTCCATGCGGAACGGATTTCACTATCATGTGTCGTCTGCCCAGTCTCTTGAAAATGGTGGCAGGAACCCACCTTGGCTGACGGTCTCTCCGAGGGCCGTAGTATTTAATGTAGCACGATTGTCCAATCGAATACTTGGCTGAATTTTGTTGCATTTTCTCCTTGAATTTGATGTCTAACTCGAAATTCTTTAGGCATCCAAGTCCTGGTTCAAAAATCTCTTGAAATTCAGAGCAAAGCTCTTCACATTGTTTTGTCATTGATGACGATGACCTTGTTGAAATTAAATTAAATTTTCTTCAAAAGTTTGTTTTCTTTCTTCTTCTTTCAATTTGCAGTTGTTCAATTGATGTTCGGCCAATCAGATTCAGACCCTCGATGTTCGTAACATTAATTGTAATTGGCCTCCAGGTCGAATCGTTTGAGGTTGCAGCCTGAGCAGTGAAAACTCCTCTAATAAAAATTCTATTTCCTGTAGCAGAGTGGTAAAGTTTCTTTGCAGGTGTCAGTTTAGGAGAGCCCAGCCTTTTCCAGACTTTGACATCACAGAAATTATCTCCAGCACCGCTGTCAATTTCAAATGTTTCGGAGGAATTACCAAATCTGATCTCTTGTTTCAATGAGTCTGGTCCTTGGATGGTTCTGATGTAGGACACATCTCTCTTAAACTTTGCAGCAAAACAGGCTTTCTTAAGGTGGCCAGATTTTCCACACTCTAAGCATTTCATGTTTTTGCAGAAACAATCTTTTGCCCAGTGTCCTTTTTTTCCACATCTGTGACAAGTTAAGCTTGAATTGGAATGAGGCTCGTTTGACTTCTTGAATGTGTTTCTTTGTTTGAATATCTCTTTGGGTTTGCTTTGCTTGTCACAACTTGGACTTTTTGAATGCACTACCTGGACAGTGTCTGCTTGTAAACTCATTTTTCCATAAACTGTATTTTTAGCCACTAATGCTGCACCTTCAATTTCGGCAGCAATTCCCACAGCTTTTTCAAAATTGAGCTCATTTTCTGGAATTCTGAATAGAGCTTTGAGCACCGCTTCATTTTGAACATTGCATACGAAATTAGTTCGTAGAGATTCGTCCAGAGGGTTACTAATGTTTGCAAAGTCACAAGTAACAGCTGCTTGTCTTATTCTATTCGCCAGTTCATGAATTGACTCCCCTGGTTTCCTTTTGCAGTTTGTCCAAAACTTGTACCTCTCTCTTACCAGGAATGTAGTTGGGTTGAAAGTTGACTCCATATAAGTCATAATTTGTTCAAATAAAAGTTCGTTGACATTACGAGGAGGGACATCTTTGAAGCAACAGTTTCCAGGGTTTTGTAAATGTCTGCAGTCTGGTTACTTAGAAAAACTTGTGCAGCTTTGGCCTGTGGAATTGAATTCACCAACATGTGTGTTTCGAATCTCTTTATGTAGTCTTTGAACAGTTCTTTTTCGGGTTGAAACGACTCAAACTTTGGAGGTGGAGTCGACTGGACCGTTTGAAGTAATGCTTGAAACATTTTGGCCATGTCGTTCTGTTGTTTGGCCATTTCGCTTTGTTGTTTGGCCATCATCTCTCCAAACACTTTGACGATATCTTTTAATTCCGCCATATTGAAAAAAACTTCAACGACAACGACTTAGAACAATTCAGAAAGCTAGTATTGTTGTATTTGTATATTGAATGTTGGAGAGATAGCACTAAATGTAATGAGACGAAACAACTTTATTAGAACTGAAACGCGCGGCAACCTCAACTCGAAACGTAAACAACTCTAGGTCAAGTCGCAACTAAAAGTAGTCCATAATTATTCATGCGGACACAACACTAGCAGTAACAACAAATTACGTCAAAAGGGTTCGAATAAAAATTCTTACAAATTCTGCAAAATCCAAATCCAAGGACCAGATTTAAAAAAGAATTAAATCCTTAAAAGTGCTTAAATAGAAATCATTGTTAAGCCACCATTATCGTTATCATCACACTATCATCATCATTACCACCACCACCACCTTAGTCCTAAGGACATTAGCGGATGGCATCAAAACGATCAACAGAATATTTAAAAAGAGAGCGACTGATAAAACATGAAATTATGATAATGATTGCGCTGACTAATGACGCACAATCGTACCGAATTTAGGAAGATGCTAGAAATTCTTTTCAGACGTGCAGGTAGTCAATAATACTTAACAATTAGGATTAATAATTAAAAATTAATTATACTTAATAATTAAGATTGCTTCACGATTAATATTAACGATTATTAATGGAGGAAATAATAATGATTAAAAATCACTAATCAATAAAAATTAGTATAATTCATGGATTAATAATATTTAAGATCAATCTGTAATGTTGTAACGATAGGGGATCTTTGTTTATATGGCGGCGTTGAAGTGCGGAAATTAAAAGGAACGGTTGTTGGTTTTTCACGAACAAATAAAACGATAGAACATCACATTGGCGACGAGAATTTCGAAACGGACCTTCGCAAATAGTTTGCACCAATTTTTATCGACAAAAATCGGAAGTTTGTTCATTTCGGATAGACGCTGTTGTCTGGCCTCCGAGCGTTATCGAAGTCATCGAAAGCTACTATCGATAACACCATTATCTAATCCATGGCTGAGGCACTACCAACGTTTCCGTCGTTTGTAGTCGATTCAGACGACTCAGCAGGAGTTCGATGGACAAAGTGGGCTTCTCGCTTTCGCAACCTGATGGTGGCCGTAAATATTGTTAATCGAAAACGTCAAAGAGCTCTCCTACTCCACTACGCGGGTGAGGAAGTCAGCGACATCCTTGATACTCTTCCAGATGCCGAAGCTGCAGAGGGAGAGGATCCGTTCGAAAAGGCTGTCACTGCTCTCAACAAGTTTTTCACGCCCAAGCAAAACATCGAATACCAGATCTACACGTTTCGACAATCTAAACAGCAAACAGATGAACCACTAACAGCCTACTACACCCGTTTGAAACAACTGGCAACCTCATGCTCTTTCGACAATGTTGATCGTGAGATAAAATCTCAAATCATCCAAGGTTGTTTATCAAGTAAACTATGCAGTAAAGCCCTATGCAAACCTGACATGACTCTCACTAAACTCATAGATGTTGGTCGTAGTTTAGAACTCTCCGATATCCAAGGAAAGAGTATGGAGAATGAGCATGTTAACAAACTGAGTCTGAATCGCAATAAGCAGATTTGCAACAATTCCAAGAAAACAGCTGACATGAAGTGACACTACTCTGGTGGCACATGGCCCCACGAGGGTGGAAAAACATCGTGTCCGGCACATGGCAAGTACTGCAATTCGTGCAAGAAGCCAAATCATTTTGCATCTCAGTGTAGATCGAAAAATGATGCATCACGACAGCCGCCACATCAGCGACATCGCGACAACATCTCACATGATGAGCAAAGCCGACTGCCGAAAACCCGTCATGGCAAATACCATCGTGTTCGCCGTGTCAATGCCGACAGCAACGGAAGTGCATCTGACAACAGTGAACATTCATCTGAGCAGAGTCGTTATGTGTATGCACTGAGCGTTCATTCAAATCGATTGGACACCAAAAGAAATCTACCACACTTCTTAGTGAATGTAAACAACACTATAATCGATGTCATCGCAGATTCAGGAGCAAGTGTAAGCATCATGAGCCAACTCGATTTTTCTAAAATTAAACCTGTACCTCAGCTGCACAGCAACTACAAACAAGTATTTGCATACTGTTAGCAAAGCCCTCTCAAGGGACTTTTCGTGCTGTGGTTAAATATAAAGACAGAAAGTCAGACACACTGTTCTACGTCATTGATAGCAAGGAAGGTTCGCTCCTAAGCTGGGAAGTATCTCAAGCACTACAACTACTGCAAGTCTTGAAACCGATTGGTGAACGTACGACATCCACCGATCAGATCGTCAATGAACTCGTCACAGAATATGCTGATTTATTTCGTGGTGTTGGTAAGCTGAAGGACTTCCAAGTCAAACTACACATCGACAACGCCGTACAACCAGTCGCGCAGCCTTATCGTCGGGTGCCATTCCATGTTCGTCAACAGTTAGAAGATCAGCTCAAGCATGACGAAGAGCTCGACATCATCGAAATGACCGAAGGAGCTACTCCGTGGGTGAGTCCAGTCGTCGTCGTACCCAAGCCCAAGAGTGAAACTGGCCAAAAACGTGTGTGTGTAGATATGCGCCAAGCTAACACAGCAGCCAAACGTGAAAGACACATTACGCCTACTATAAATGAACTGATCAGTGATCTAACTGGTGCAACAGTTTTCTCAAAATTGGATTTAAATCAAGGATACAATCAACTTGAACTTGCACCTGAATCACGTTACATTACAACATTCTCCACGCATGTTGGTCTGCGTCGATACAAACGTCTCAATTTCGGTATTTCATGTGCTACGTAGACTAACACGACAGGACACACCATGGCAGTGGACCAATGAGCAAGAATCTGCACTCGCACAACTCAAACAGAAACTATGCAATGCTCCAGTAATGTCGTATTTTGACTCTGACAAGCAAACAGAAATACACACTGATGCTAGTCCAGTCGGACTCGGCGCCATATTGATTCAACGTGGAAATAACAACGAAGAACATATCATCGCTTACGCCAGTAGATCGTTGACTGATGTCGAACAACGATACTCACAGACAGAACGAGAAGCACTCGCAGTCGTTTGGTCTTGTGAACATTTTTATATATACATCCATGGCAAGCCAGTGACCATTCGTACTGATCACAAGCCGTTAGTTAGTCTGTACAACAATCCAAAATGCAAGCCGCCAGCGCGCATCGAGCGTTGGGCACTACGCCTTCAGCCATATGAGACAACCATCATCTACAGACCAGGTCGTGACAACCCAGCCGACTATCTGTCACGATGTTATGTACTCGACAGGCAGCCTCAGAGAGAGAGGGAGATAGAAAGATAGCAAAGCAACCGGACTTTATTGCACAATCATAATAATATACACTATATTGGACTAGCGTTCCAAAGACGCTGTATTGTAATTATATTGCCCTGAGACAATAATATAATTTTACAATCATCCCAACACCTCCCTCCTAAGACTGTTAACCGTCGCCATAGGATTTCTTCCAAGGTTCTACGACAAGTCTTTTGGGAGAATGACGTGTTCTCTGCGGTCTCTGCTTCTGTTGTTTTTCAGAAGATTCCGACACATTCGGAAGTATTTCTTCTTTTGAGTTTTGCAAACTCACTAAGTCTTCTCCTTGTAAGTCTTCATCCTCTACTTGATCTTCACAGTTCCTGTCCTGTTTCCACTGTGACTCAAGAAGTCCAGATTCATCAAGGAACTGTCTTGTGGCTAACGGAGTGTAACGAGGTCGAAGTTGATTTGCATGTCTCATCCAGACATGTCCATCTAATGCAACATCGAAGATCCTCTCTCCTCGGCGAAACAAGATTTTTGCTGGTGCCCATCTTTGATGACCTGAGCGGAAGTCTTTCGCCCAAACCAAATCATTTTCGTTGAAAACTTTGGTCTTAGTTCCATGATGCTTATTGAATTGCGTTTCCATTTTCTTATCACGGAACTTGCCTGGTTCATCTGATGGTTTCAGAAGAGAAATTCTTGTTCTTAGCTGCCTTCCTAAGAAGTTTTCTGCCGGAGATTTTCCTCCTGGGGATGACACGCAAGGAGTGCTTCTATAAGACAAAAGAAATGTCTGAAGTACTTCTAGAGCTGGCCCCTGATTTTTCATTTTTTTAATAGCTGTTTTGAAAGTATCTACGAAACGTTCTGCCTGGCCATTTGATTACGGATGATAAGGTGGAGAACGAATATGTATAATGCCATGGTGCTCACAAAAATTCTTAAATTCGTGGGCCGTGAATTGAGTACCATTATCTGTCACAACCGTTTTTGGGAAACCAAACTGTGCAAAAGTTTGTCTTAGCTGTCTTATGGTCGCATGTGTATTACTGGTTACCATGTCATAGATTTCTGGCCATTTTGAGTATGCATCGACTAATATCATATACATTCTTCCTTCTAATGGGCTTGCGAAGTCAATGTGAATCCTATCCCAAGGTTTATTTTCTTTAGGCCACGAACATAGTGGTACCTTAACAGGATTTGTGGCTGCTTCCTGGCAACTCTGACAAGACTTGACTAAATCTTCTATGTCATTGTTTATGTTCGTCCAGTAAACATATGCTCTAGCCAAGGCCTTCATACGGTTGATACCTGGATGTCCTTCATGTAGTGTACCTAGGACCTCCCGTTGTAGACTTTTGGGTATCACCACCCTATTGCCGTAGAAAAGACATTCTGAATGAATTGAAAGTGCCTGCCTTTTTCTACATCAATTTAATTTCACATTTGTGATTAGGTGCATCTGATTATCTTCTATGTTGTATAATATGCATTATGAAATAATATATTTTTACTAGTTAGATTACAATAATTAGAGTAAAAATGCAGATTTTCAAACAAAGCAATTATTAAAAAATTACTAATTTATTAATACATACTAATAATAATATTCCTAAAATTAAAAAATTGTTAATAATAATTACCAATTATTAATTAATAAATAATTATAAAATTATAAATTTATAAAATATTATTAATTATTAAATAAGTTACTTCAAACACGAAATACTTGATGTTTAAATTTTTAACTCAAACTTTCATCCTAGCCATAGCGCATGACAAATACATTCGTATAACTGCAATGATGATATCAAATGTAAAAATAAAAAATTTTTTCTTTTAAATATGACATTATGCGGTTACATTATAAAAGGTGTTTTTAGGAAAGCATTGATAAAACGTTTATGCAACAATTAATATGTAAGTAAAGACGAATTAATGATTAATAAAAAATTTTAAAATTTCGTTTTTTTTATTATTAATAATTTTAATGAGATGATATTTTAATTAATTTTTATCGAAGCTATGCGATAACTTTGAAAATATACTTTAATATTTATGCAATTTAAACGATAATCAAAATAATCAATATTATTCACAAATATTGACCATACATTATTAAATAAATAATATTACATTCTGAACATGAAACTATTTGTCAGTTAATGTTTTTTTATTTTAACGACTGATAATGTCACGCCAAGACTAATATAAAGAACAAATGAAGTCTATATAGTATGTTTCATACTTATGATAGCAAATACTTGGTAACTTTTTACAAAGACTATAAAAGCATCCAAATTTAGAGCAACGTGCCGTGAATATCATGTTTTTTTCGTATGTATTCACAGTATTAGTGAATGTACTTAAGTAACTTAACTATAGTTAACATAAGAGTACATTTTCTTACTGTAAACGGCCCTTATTATTGTTACAATTTTCAAATGTAGCCCAACGTTGAAAAATGTTGCACACCCCTGATCTAATGTATTAGCAGATGTATAGATATCGTCAAAACCTTTTGAAGAAAAATCTGTAAATTCGTTTAAATGATCAAACAGTCGCTATAAATCTCATTTTTATTATCATCAAAATGTGATCTACTATTAGATTACTAAACAAATACTTGAAACCAATTACCCAACGGCTATTTGCTGTTATTAACTTTAATGAAATCTTTGTAAGTGAAAACCAAGTAATTTAAATTATAATGACATTACATAATAATTAACCAATAATTACATGGCTTTTGCAGAGATTGTATTATATAATTAAACATAATATATCATGATTATACAATAACAACCATTGTATTCAATCAAATTGTATCTCGTTAACTTGCATCTAAAGAAAACCAAATTTTGACTGAATAGCTATTGTTTTTATTTATTTATTTCATTGAAGTCCGTTGCATGTCTCATTTTAAGTATGATTTAATGAGGTTACAAGCAAAGGTGCTTTAGTGAAACATTGAGAAAACGTTTTTTGAAGGATTAATGAATAATTACGCATTAAAATGTATAAGCAAATATTGTATGTTATTATTCTCATGGCGGATACATTTATTATTAACATGTAACAAAAATTGATCAATGTAATAATAACAAGAAATATTAATAATGACATAATTATTTAATGTATTTAGAACATATAAAAAATATAGATGTAAGTTAACATTAAAAATAAAAGTAATAATAATTTCCTCGTAAATTTTAAACTCATTTCTTGACCTGCAGATTTTTAAGTTTTATTGATAAAAGTTAAAATCTATTTATTGAATCACTGTAAAATTATATCAGAAATTTCGACAAAAATTGTCATCCTTGGTAGCCCGTTTGTACCATTTCGTCGAAGATCTCAAAGAGATCCTACAAAATTGTGCAACGCTTCCCACGCTATATAGCTGACTTTTCTGCTTCCTCTAAATATTTGTAATAATGATAATGATAATAATAATAATAATAATAATAATAATAATAATAATAATAATAATAATAATAATAATAATAATAATAATAATAATAATAATAATAATAATAATAATAATAATAATAATAATAATAATAATAATTAATAATAATAATAATAATAATAATAATAATAATAATAATAAATAATAATAATAAATAATAATAATAATAATAATAATAATAATAATAATAATAATAATATTTATGCCGAGACCGAGAAGTGCGAAAGAGGCCAGTTCTTAATCTTAACCAAACTCCTCGGTTTTCAACAATAATGATAATGATATTAATGACGTTATTGTTATCATTTATGAACTTTGTAATTTCATTTAAACAACTTTTTTTTTGAATCTTCCAGAGGCTCAAAATTATACTTTTCAAAATGTCATTATTCGTACATTCCTCCCAAATTAAATTATTTGTTTCTAGAAATTCATTTTTCAGAGTTTCAGTAAAAACACCTCTGCTAGTGTAACCGCATAAAGTCATATTTAAAAAGAAAGAGTGCTGTGCTAGCTCAAGGTGGCTGTTGTGATTTTCTTTAGATGGCCTGATCAGCCGGTCAGCGAAACAAATTGGTGAACATGATATTGTTGTTATACCTGTATATTGTAATGGATATATATATATATATATATATATATTGTTATGTCCTAATTTTAATATTTCATGATGATGGTAATAATGACGATGACGATGACGTTTGGTCGTTTGAGTCAGGGGGATTGCTCTCCAATCTTTAGTCTGATGATATCATTTCTCGTCTTGTTCTGTTTGTCTGAAAACAAAACTGTTTGTAATTTAGATGCAGAGATCTTAAAACCATTAGCAGATAAAAACTTAGCCGTAATTTCGAGCTGCTTCTGCATGACCATTATTTCCAAGGACCTCCCGGTCGTCCAGAGATCAATGTCATCGGCATACATGGACAGCTCGTAAACCAGCTAAGATGTAGTACAATCAAGCATTTAATGATGATTGGTTGACAGACATTGAATGAAAGGATTGGTTACAAGCGGAACCCAACAACTTTGGAGTGAAATGTAAAGTTTGTTCATATTTATCGAATAACACTAATAAATCAGATCTACTGGCAGATACAAAACATGTTACAAAATGTCTAACAAACTCTTGTTTTGTGAGCACTCGTTTGTTAGTTCTTTCCTGGCAAGAGTCAGGTTGTTGATGTGACGCAAAGACTTTGTTGGCAGCGATATGACAGCAATAGGAAATATAATATCCAATACTCAAATTATATTTTTTCTTGATAATTTGCATCAAATTCCGACTCTGTTGAATTTTTGTATTATAATACTAATTATATTTGACTTATTTCTGTTTGACTTGTTTCATTAATAATCTGATCTTCATTTAATTGGAAACCCATGTCTATGTATAATGGATCGTAATTAAAAATGATAATAATTGACAATAAAAGCTGGTTTTTATATGATCTGGGTTTTTCTTGGTTTTATTGGTCGGGCGGTCAAGATTTTTTTTTTAAATTTCACTGGCAACCCTGGTTACAGTATAACTACTAAAGTCTTGTAACCTCATAAAGTCGTATTTTTTTTTATAAGATGCAATTGAAGGGCCCAATTGGACCAATAGCACAATCGCGAAAACAAAAAACAGAAAGCATTGATCGGTTTGTACAGGGGCAGCAAATAAATTAAATGTAATTTAAATATTGATCAAAGTCTAAGTCACGTATTATTGAGTGGAAACGGGAGACCGTGGTTGATCTAACGACATCTCCTTGCAATGTGTTCCATGGCTTTACAATTCTATTACAAAAAGAGCATTTAACACTGTCTGTTGAATAATTACTTTCCTTAAGTTTGAGACAATGTCCTCTTGTCCCTGTGTAGTTTTGTGCATGGAGGGAATGTATTAGAAAGGTGTTCGTAAAGCCATGTAATATTTTGAAGCCAAGCGTCAAATCAGCCAGAAGTCGCCGCCTCTCCAAGGTTGGAAGCTTGAGCAACCATAGTCTTTCCATATACGTATAAGATGCCACGGATGGAATTGACTTGTTGAATCGCCTTTGTATATTTTCTATTTTGTCAATTAAATATTTGTGGTGTAGATTCCAGACTGGGGAGCCATATTCAAGTATTGGTCTTACATATGTACAGAAAGCAAGCTTTAAAATATCCTGATCTTTGGAAGAAAATGAGGTTCGGATCATCCAGGAGACTGTAGCGGCTCTTTTGGTGATTGGTTGCTGTTTTTGGAAAACTGTATATGATTGGTTGACATTTTTGAGAATATATTAGAATCGTTAATTAGCTCCGAAAATATAAATATGGCCGAAAATACAATTAAAGAGCTGAAAGGAAGTGCGCCCGCATGGCCTAACTGTTAAGGCTGCGCCTCCCACGATGGCAGCACAGGATTCAAATCCCGCTGCCGTCCTAATCATCTAGACATGCAACAGACGTTAATAAAACATTACTTTTTAGCTGAAAGGATTCTGACGTGAGAAGTAGTTCGATGATTTGATGCTTAATTTCTGTTAGGTTTTGGTAATCGATATTTGCTTAACTCGTTGCCAATAAGCTTCAAGTCGTTTCTAGAACAAAAGACAAAGGTAACAGAGCAGCTGCTCGGGAGTTCAATGCTAATGAAGTGTCGGTTCGCGAATGGAGAAAGAAGGAATGCTTGCTTGAGAAACTGAATCTGAGAAAACGTGCATGTCGCGGCCAAAATGCGAAATGGCCAAAGTTAGATTTGATCTAAAGCCATGGGTCTTGGAACAAAGGAAGAGATAGCTTTCGACATTCCGGCCACGAGAACAGTGGAAGCATCTGGCGCCAGAACTATGGCAATAACAACAGGTGGTCACGAACGAACATGCTTCACAGTCATACTTGGATGCTCTGCGGCTGGCACCAAGTCAAAACCGATGTTGATTTTCAAGAGACAATGCGAAAAATTCTCAGCTAGCTTTGTTGTTTACTACAACAAAAAAGGCTGGATGGACACAACAGCATGAAGCTCTGGATTCAGAAATGTTCTCAAACGAGCCCGGGCGGATTCTTTTCAAAGAGCTCGCTGTTGATCATGAATGCAATGACTGCTCACAATGAGGAGTCAGTTAAGAAGATGCTCAACTTAAGCGGATGTAACATTGCAATCATCCCAGGTGGTCTATCATCCAAACTGCAACTACAAATCGTTGACAAATTGACAGGTCTGAGTGAGAGGAATGGGTGTAGAATGGCACACACACTTACCCTATGGACGAGTCAGGAAGGCCTTGTATTCCGAGCTGTGCACGTGGGGTGAAAGAGCATGAGACAAAGTGTCGCTTGATTTGATTCTGAGTGGATTTAGAAAGGCTGGAATTAAGTCTACAAGAAAGGAGTAAATTGACCACCCGGATGATGAACTAGCTTGCGATCCGGCAAGAGTCGAAAATGATTATGAAGACTGTTTGACTTTTGACTAATTTGAAGCCTTAGCTGATAATGAGGAATAACTATTGGTTTTCTGATTGATTTTTTAAATGTGAATTATGTCTGTTAATAAATTGTTTAAAAACTTCAAAGATTAACGATTTGTGAGCTCGCTGCAATTGACCAAAATTGGTCACGATTCCCCAAATATGGAAATCACATATTTTAAATGTTCAAATCTTAAGAGACATTTTTAGACATTTGAGATCAATTCTTGGATTAGATGATGAAGTTAAGCAGATGGACCTTGCTGTGGGATACAGCTTCGCTGGAAGGTATAATTATGAAATATAATTATGAGTAGCAAATAGTTGAATAATTGTGACAAAAATAAATTAGTACAACACCCCACAAGTTTCTTATAGTTGCCAAGATTTAATTTCAGCTAAATTCAAGTTGACGACCCACATTAGAGAGCCGGACAATGCAATGATTAACGTGAATGTTTTGCCACATTCTGTAAGCATATATCGGAAGTTCGGCACCCCGTCATAACAGCCCGGCGACAAAATAGCCCCGACAAAACAGCCCCGTCAAAACAGCTCGGCGTCAAAATAGCCCAAGACCAAATAACCCCGTCAAAAAGCCCCGTCAAAATAGCGGTAGAATTGGTTCTTTGTTGATTTGTTACATGTCCACATGACGTGATGATAAGGTGAGGATAATTTATATTAAATACCAACTTGAAAAGTCCATGTAAAGTGAGGAGTAGCCGGAATCATAATAATATTTTAGGCGATAAATCTTCAAACCACTAATTTCGAATTAAATTTGGAACCAGCTATCGATTAATGTATTCAATTTACAATTTTTTTAAAAATACATTGATTGGGCTGTTTTGACGGGATTTGTTCGTCCTG
This sequence comes from Whitmania pigra, assembly GCA_021613335.1. Classification (NCBI taxonomy): domain Eukaryota; kingdom Metazoa; phylum Annelida; class Clitellata; order Hirudinida; family Haemopidae; genus Whitmania; species Whitmania pigra. Next base: position 23,924 of record JAJTWR010000473.1, read on the forward strand.
GGCTATTTTATCACCGGGCTGTATTGACGGGGCTGTTTTGTCGGGGCTGTTTTGACGAGGCTATTTTGTCCTGGGCTATTTTGACGCTTGGCTATTTTGACGGGGCTGTTTTGTCGGGGCTATTTTGTCTCTGGGCTGTTGTGACGGGTCACCGGAAGTTCATTAACCCCCAACCAATTATAAGCTATTTTAAATTTAAAATAGTCTAAAGCCTATATTAAAAAAAAAACAATCAAAAATCTGTGCTACCATTTAAATTTTTATTTTTGTACTCGGGAATAAAATCCATGTAAATTTGATCTAGCATAACACGCATACGAATATAATACGCAAAGGCGTGCGCGGTACGTAAAATCGAACATATTTAAAATTCTAGTAACGATTTTAGCCGAAAACATTCTCGGACCACCAAAGAAATTTCTTTGTAACGATTGGCATGAGGATGTCATGAAAGAAAAAATTAATCAAACAATGAAATGGCGTGATAGTAAATAATAGAGCCTATTCGATAATGTCCCAACCAACTTATTGTCTCACGATGGAAATTTGTGACAGAAAAATATTTTTTAAATTACAATTTCAAATATTTAATTTAATTATAAATAAAAATATAATTTAAATATGTATGTTCAAACTTTTTCTTACTATATTTCTGTTATCACTCGTAAATGTCCATATTGTCTGGGCATTAGAGAATTCTAGAAAATTTAGAAAAATATTTGATTGCCAAGAATATCCTTGGTGTTCTGAAAGAATTCCATTTGACAGTGAAAAAGCCATCGATAACTATAAGGGTTGCGCTTTTCATTGCATCAGAAGAGCATCTATTCTTTGGATGGATGGTTGATATATATGTGGCACGCACATCAACTAGTTTGATTTATAAAGGCTCTCTAGTCGGTAATTTATGACAAAAAAATATTTGTTAAATTGCGATTTTAAATATTTAATTTGAATATGTATGTTCAAACGATTTTTAGTATATTACTGTTATCATTCTGTGTCTGGGCATTGGAGAATTCTAGAAAATTTAGAAAAATATGTGATTGCAAAGGAAATCATTGGTTTGACGCAATTCCATTTGACAGTGAAGAAGGCATCGATAGCTGTAAGCGATGCGCTAGTCATTGCATCAGACGATCATCTTGCGTCACTTTCAACTACTGGAAAACCACAAGTTTATGCCAATTATTTGATTTTTTACCTTACAAAATTAAGGGAAGCAATCTTTGCACTCATTACCAGGTATTCATTTAGTTGATATTTTACACTTTTTTTATATTTTAAACGTTTTATACATTTTAAGTATTACGTGTTTATATGACTAAAAACACTTTTTAAAATCCCGCAGTCTGATCCAAAAATTCGTTATTTAAAAAGTAAGAAAATTTCTACTTCAATAATTATTTTTTTAATTAGAGTATAATCATTATCAATACGGATTTTAAAGGCTTTGAAGCCGTTCCCAATAAAATAAAAACCTTAGAAAATCATTGTATTATAAAAATGCAGATAAGTTTCCATCTAAGCATTTATTTGTTTTAAAATATTATGCCACAGATCCATAATTTTCAAAAGTAATTAACTGAAATTGAAACAGCTGAAAACTGTCAACATCGTCTACGTGCGCGTCTTAGCCAGGACTGCAAACTTTTACTTTAGTGAATTTTGCAGCTAATTAAATAATTGTTTTTAAATAAGGATCAAAATGCTGAGCACAGACACTTAAGGTTTTATGCACAACCATCGAGAATGCTCGTTCAAGTAAATTATATTAAACGACCAAAATGAATTGGTTTACTTATTGATTTTGCACTGGTCAAAGACCATTCCATATGAATATTTTGTCCTTTAATTTGTCAAATTTTAAAATAATAATTTAATAATTAAAAGTTAAAAACAACAAAAGTCAATAAACAATAACAATAATATAAAATAATAATTTATTCAACTAAGGAATTAGATACAAAAATCTGACGATTGGAACAACGAATGATTCTTGGTTGATTAAGACACCCAAGAGAACACCCATCAACTATCCCATATGTGGCGTCTACCAGGGACCTCTTCCCGATGGTAATTGGTTTGAAGTTTATTGCCAGGCTGGTACTCCCTCTGCCAGATACGTTATCGTCCATCAAATGGCTACTCATCCGATATATGGTGGTTTTTTGTGTCTTTGTGAATTTCAGGTTTTTGGTGATTTTTGAGGAACTAGGGTCATATTAAGCTATTTTTTATAATATGTTTCTCAACAGACACTGAATATACAACTTGCTTTACTTATGATGTCATAAAAGTTTAAAATAACACCATTGATCATCTGATTTTTTTTCGCTTTTTGTAGATTGTAGATTTATAAAGATAATGTAGAATTTAGATTTTAGGCTTGTAGTAATTTTCAAAAGTCTTTTTTCTCAATGGAAGCATTTTATGCTATAAATATATTCAACTTCTTGCCTAATATTTGGAGTATACTGCATTTATTGATTCACATCAAGATGTGAATGTATCCGCATTTTACACTTGGCGGACTATTTAAGATGTGAACTTTGACCATTTTTTTTTGTGATTGTTGTACCGAATTCGAGTGGAGATTTGTAGTTGCTTCAAGTGCATTTCTTTTCCATTTTATTAAAAGTCATTCTGCTTTGTTTGATCACGAGTTGTCTGCTTTCATAATCAACATACAAATACAGCAGTATTACCTAGTATATATCTTGTTCATTAGTTTAACATGTGAGACAGAGTTGAATGCCTTACGGAAATCCAAGTAGATGATGTCTAAGTTTGCTTGTTCTGTAAGGCGTCAGTCCATTGTTGGGTGCATTCATGGATGTTAGTAGTGGTTGATCAAGCTGGAATAAAACCATGCTGGCTGCATTCAATTAGGTTGTGGTGTAACAAGTATTTCATAAAAAAATTGTTGATCATTCTTTCCATAGTTCTGCAGCAAGTTGATGTAATTGATATTTGTCTATAATTTTCAGAAGATATGGTGGGACCTTTCTTATGAATGGGTGTCACCAGGGCAATTTTGCATTCCAGAAGTAATTTTATGATTTCTGAAGGTTACATCAAATATGTGGGAGAGTGGAGTGGCTAATAATGACGCACGTTTTTTTAGAAACAAGTTTGGGATACCATCAGGTCCTGCTAAGTGTGAAGATTTGAAGCCAATAAAGGTAACAAAAACAATATCCGACGTGAAATCTATGTTTGGCATCTCCGTAGAAGTTCTTGAGGAAATAACAGGGTTGTTGCCATCATCATTTGTAAAAACTGATGAGAAGTAGTTATTGAAGGTGTTTGCAATTTCCAATGGTTCTCGTGTTATGGTGCCATCTGCGAGAGCAATCTCTGAAACTCAAGATCTATATATTGATATACTGATATTAGCTGTTTCCCCGGCTTTGCCCGGTAATAGATTTGCAATTGAAAAAACTTCGTGTACAGTATAAAATATTTTTAATTATATGAATTAACACAATACTGGGCTATAAACAACACTTTTAGTTTGACCCCTGGAGCAAGAATAAATAAATTGTTGGGTAAACCCAAACTTGAGCTTACAGCATAAAGTTGTCCCTGGGAAAAACACTGAGATCTCAAGTCCACTCCACATTATTTAATAGATTGCCCCTGTGACTTGTTTATAGTTATCGAGAATGCAAGTCTTACTGGAAATGGCAATCTTTTGAAGTTAAAAGGAATATCCGTGGGATTGAGGGGTATCAGTAGAATAAAAACTGTTAATCCTCCTCCTTTTCCTGTTAAGATAATTGCTTCAATTGCATTGTCCAACATCTTTTTAACACAAAGCCTAATACCATTTCAAAGTTTTGGTGGGTCGACGTTACGTAGTAGAATAATTAGAGATCCCATTTATAGTAAAAGATTGTGTGGTGGCAAACCAGCTGGGTCCAGTGAGTTTAAGAACTTTTGTGGGAAAATGACAACCCCATCAGCATCTATACCTGTATCGATTGATTTGTATTCAGTGGCTGGACCTGGTAACATTGATAGCATTTTATTTATGATTTCATGAACATTTTTGGCAACTATTTTGAATGTTCATAGTTTGTGGAAACCGTTGGACAAACTGAATCAATTAATTCTGCTACTGTAAAAACCAGGTAACAAAAATCTGAAGAGAGTTGACGATGTACTCTCATGTTTTGCTTTAAAGTAATCTTTTGTACATGTCTCCACAAAAGTGAATGCTTTAAACATGCATAGATTTCATCGGCCGATGTTGACTTTGGTACGACAGGTAGAGTTTGAAGAAAATCTCCACAGGGGTAACAGATGTTATTTCCCCTCAAATCTCTAAGAGTAATGTCAAGGGCTTCGATAACCTACTTGAGCGCCGTGGTGCATTCGTCCCAAACAATTAATTTACATGTTCTGAGGACTTGCGCCTCATCGCTTGATTTGCTTATGTTGCAGGCAGGACTTTTTTGTCTGCCGATGTCAGTTGTCTGCAATTTAAGTGCAGAATTGGCTGTCCTTCCCTCTTCCATTAACATTGCCGCAATTCCTGAAGAGGCAATGGAATTAGCAATTTTTCCCTTAGCCCTGATTTCAGCCAGAATTAAATTGGTTAAAAATGTTTTTCCTGTGCCTCCAGAAGCATCAAGGAAAATGATAACGCCTTGATGTTCTGCTAATCGATTAGTTTATACTACGCCAATAATTCATACAGTTTGGTGCGTTGCTGTAATATCTCAGAAGCTCTAGATGTAGTGTATAATAGTAGCTCTACCTCTGTTGTTCCGTAGTCAGGACTCACGCTTTGCTGTCTCAGAAGCTCTGAATGCAGCAGCCCAATTACGAAGCTTCGCAATTCTAGTATTCCGTTCCTCCTGAGTATCTACAGACGTTGAAGTTTCATTATTTTACTCTGTCACTTGGCCAATTGCCTTACGTTTCTTTGGAGGCATTGTTACAGTAATGTGTGATAGAAAATGAAAAATTTTAAAAATTATACCCGTAGAAACGCTAGAGAAGTTCCAACGGTTTTATATGTGACCAATAAACAAATCTCGCAAATGCTATCGCACTGTCTTTACTTAAAGAAGCGAAGCAATAAAAGCTCTTGATGGCAATCTTGTTAACACAAATTTGTGTGAGGTTTGTCAGCAAAAAGATTCCGAATATTGTAATTTAAATTTTTATAGTTTTAATACAATTTAAAAATCGTTCTAAATTATAAACCAATATGAATTAATACATGAACCAGCGTACCTCCAGAAAAGGTTTTTTGGCAATAAAACGCAAAATAATGTATCGATTGTTTTGCAAACTGACCCCCTTGTCAACCTGCTCAAGTATTTCAAGTTACAATCAAATTGGTTCAGAATTAAAGATTTGTATAAGAAATGTAACTACAAGATCCTTGTTTTATAAATATATATTGTCTGCTGAAAGTTTTACGTTTCTTTGATGTTGACGGCTGTTCTTCTGTCTCTTGACGTTTGTCTCTTGGCTCTTGGGCGTTTTCTTTTTTCCAAGGAAACTTTCTAACGACGTCTGTTTCGTACTCATTTTTGCTAATCTGTGGGTTAAATTAGATACAATATACACGTAAACCAAGCACTATTAAATATGAGAAATTACTGGTGAACAGGGAGAAAATCGATACACAGGATACGAAATTCTTACTTACAAAAATGGCGAAACGCCATTAAAAGATGAAAAGAAAAAAAGGTAATAATGAAATTACTTTACTGTAATCACTTAATTAAAAAGTATATCAATTTTCTTGGTAAGTTAATCGTTATTATTAGAATGTTACAAAATCAAGCTCAATACTTTTTACCGAACAGCGGTTGTTCTCAATCTAGTAACTAGATTAGGACGGTGCTCATGCAGCGGGGTTCGAACACAAAACCGTTGGATTAGCGCTACTTTCTGTTCCCAATAAGTAGTTATTAACTTATTTTAGGCGGAGCATAATTTGTTTGGGGGTGGAGCTTCATTTTTCTGAGCATCTCATTAAAATGTGTGCATCCGTCTCGAACGGTTTTACCGGAAAAAAAACAAACGAGAAGTCTTAAAAAGTTGCTTTTTTATTTTTTATGAAATTTATAAATAATTGTATAATTGAAATTTTTAAATTTAATTTTTCAGTTACATACTATGAAAAGAACAATCGATTCCTTTTTTGAGTCCTTCAAGAGCAGTAGCTAATTTTAATAAAAACACATGTATAGAACTAGAAGATAAAACATTATCTGAGTCAAATGTTTCGTTTTGTGTAAATGTAGAAAATGAAAAAACAGAAATACCCAAAGAGCAAATTATTCAACAGAGTGAAAGTGAAAAAGAGTCAAATACAAAAGTTTAAAAACACTTTTGAGAGGCTTGTACTTTTTGGTTAAAGAAAAAATAGCTCATACTACAAAGTATAAAAGGTTGATTGAAAATATTCTAGCTAAGTTAAGTAATGATTTTAACATTTGGAATAATGCTCAAAGTGAGAGATCAAACTATAGCAGCAAATTTTTGAAACTGTTCAAATCAAAACTACCAATTATAATTAATAAAGAATTAAAGATAGAACAGATTATTATTATGAGTTTAACTATCTTCTGTCTGCAGTCTTATTTTGAATCTTTAATAATTTATTAATGAATTTGACTATCTTCTGTCTCAAAGTTTCAAACCAGTTAATCCCCTTACCCCCCCCCCCCCTCCCACCAAAAAAAAAAAACTCAACAAAAAAAGATTTAAGTTTGACTAAAGTCATCCCATTGATTACTTCAACAAAATTGCACTTGAATGATATTGTGAAGTAGTGCGAAGATACCGAGAGTCATTTACAAAAAAAGATTAAATGCAAAGTTGATGAGATAAAATTAGAAACACACCTGGTTGAAGATTAAAGTGCTAAAAGCGTATTGAAATAACCCGGGGGTCCGCAAATAAGTAAGTTAACTAATAAGTTTATTAGAGCAGGTATTCAGTTAACGGAACTGAATAATAGAAGTTAAGTGTTGAAGAATTGAGGTACTTAAGGATGCAAATGGATATTTGGGCTTCCAAGTTGTCTTGATTCTCGATGTTTGTCAGGTGATTATCGAGAATGCTTTTCTGTAGCAAAAATAGATCCCTCGTGCCCGAAAAAGATGCCAAATATAATTAAGTATAAATTTAATTATATTAGTATATTATTAAGTATAAATTTAATTATATTAGCAATATAAACTTAATTAATTTCCAAAAATCTAAGTTTACAACAGTATTAACAGGAATGAAGAGGTATTGTGAAACTATCATCAAAGAAATTAAAGACAGATTTAATGACAAATTGATTGAGATTATGTTATTTGCAAGTCAATTTGAGACTTTTGAATCAATGTCAGGTATTCAAGACAAAGCCATCATAACTTTTTGTAACAACTTTCCCATTCTAAATGCAGAAGATGTACTCGCGAATTTAAAATCTTTTAAATTTTTCATAAAATCTATGGTTGAAAAAAGTTGCAAAAAGTAGAGAACAGATGAAAACCCATTGAACAAAATATTGGAAGCTGATTTGGGATACTGTGAACTACAAGGCTATGCGAAATTCTTCTTGTAATTCCAGTAACAACTGCTTCAGTAGAAAGATCATTCAGTACAATGAACAGGATTCTAAGCAAAGCAAGAAATAGAATGCTACCAGAAACGTTAACTCAACTATGACCATAAGCACTGAAGGCAGGGACGTACCGAAGGCAAAATAGTGGGGGGGGGGGAGGGCATAAACGACAGTTTTTCCCAACTCCAAAAATTCTTCTAAAATATTAAGCATATAGGAAATGATCGTACTGGCACGGCAACAATGTTCAACTGCGGTGCTTGTTCTGTGTGCTTGACAAGGAGCATGTGATACAAAATGGCCAACCAACTCAGACACTTTCTGTTGAGCTCCTTTAAACTTTCTAGACATTGAAGCAGCAAAATCATGCGATTGAAAAGAAAGATTGTCAGTATCAACGACATTGCTTTCATGCAACTGACTACATCCTTTCCTATTCCAGCGCCAGTCTTGTCAGTTATTTCGGTTATTTGCATAAGTACTCATAATTATAAGAAATAATAATTCCTTCCTGATTTACGAAACGGATTACAATAGTCAACATGTCTTTCCTCAAGCTATCTCGTGTTGAATCCACCATCACAGTGTAGAACTGATTGTCAGAAATTTCTTTAATAATTTTACTTTTGAGCGTGTACGCAATTAATTGAACAAATTCATTTTGCGATCTATGCCTCAGATATGAAACATGATAAGGTCTCAGCTTAACGTCCTCAAACCATCCCTTTAAACAAGAATTATAACGAGCCATAAGATGTAGTATTTACTGGTAATTACTGCGGAATCGTAATAACAACTTGTTGATTAGATTTATTAAACTATAGTAATACTTGTTACTATTACCAATTAAGCGCCTATTATAACACTTATTAAAAAACTCAAACTTTCAAATAACCGTCAAAAAAATATGAAAGTAAACAAAATCACCAACACAACGAAATATCCAACCAATGGTGAATTTAATTTAATACCAAGACAGATGGGCGGACATTATTCCATTTTAAATATTTGTTGTAACTTTAAATCCTAAACCTTGTAGGAATTATTATAATATGCGTTTAAATTTTGAATCCTAATTTTCCCAACTTATTTCAGTCTGTTCCAAGGGGGGAGGGGCGTCCCTGATTAAAGGTCCCGAAGTTCCAACGGAAGATTTTCTTGATAGAGTAGTAGATTTATATGCTCTCAAAAAACCTCAGCGTTTAAAATTTCTTTAAACATTTCAGTTATTAAACATATTTTAAATTTAAGTTTGTGTAAATGATTTTCAATATGTTTTTACCTAAAATATAATTATTGAACTGAGGTTGTGCGTGATTTGATTTTAAACTTGTATTTGGCCCCAAAAATGGTTTTTTGTGTCGGCATATGCACAGACGGAGCTGCTGCCATGACCGGACGACTGTCAGAGTAAAGGGGTTGCACCTGAAAGTGAATCTACTCATTGTATCATTCATAGGGAAGTGCTGGCAAGCCGAAAATTGTCGCCGGAATTAAACAGCATAACAAGCATATTGATTGATGTCATTAAAGTTATTAACCTCATCAAAGCACACGCCCTTAACTCGCGCCTGTTTGATCAGCATTGTGAGGAGATGGACGCAGAGCACAGATGCCTGCTCTTACAAACAGAAATAAGATGGCTATCCAGAGGCAAATCGCTCACCATAGTATTTGAATTGCGAGAGCCATTGCAAATATTTTTCTCAGAAAAGAAGTCACCGTTGGCAGCACATTTCGGTGACAAAGTGTGGGTCGCAAAACTAGCTTACCTGTGTGATATATTCAGCCTGCTCAATGAACTCAATCTGTCCCTTCAAGGAAAAATGACAAGTGTTTTCTAGTTGGCAGACAAAATAGTTGCATTTAAAGCCAAACTGGAGTTGTGGGGAAAGCGCGTGAACAGAGACATTTTGGACATGTTTCAAACATTAGCGGGGATTTTATGCGAGACTGAACCTGAACATTCATTCTCCAAGTTGGTGACGGATCACCTGTCTTTGCTTTTAAAACTGCGTTCCAGACAACAATTCATGGCGGAATACCCTGAGATTGCAACCACAGCACTTAAGTCCCTGTTGCCATTTCCGATATCCTACCTTTGTGAAGCGGGGTTTTTTTGCAGTGACAGCAACCAAAACAAAACAACGGAATAAACTGGAAATAAGCAACACACTTCGGGTGTCATTGTCTCCGATTACCCCCAAATGGAACCTTCTCGTTGAAAAGAAACAAGCTCAGGGTTCTCATTGATTTAGCATTCTAATCACTTTATATTCATTTTTTTGTATAACTGTATGTATTTTGAAGGCATATTTAAATACAATTTCAAATCACTTTATATTCATTTGTCTGCGTAACTGTATGTATTTGGAAGGAGGCGTGTGTAAAGATCTAAAGTATAAACAATCAACTCCTCCACCCCCCGGTCCTCGGTAAAATTATCAAACATTAACCGGTCCGCGGCGATAAAAAGGTTGGGAACCACTGGGTTAATGTATTCAACTCACAATTTTTTTTAAAATACATTGACGGGGGTGTTTTGGCGGGGTTATTTTGTCCTGGGCTATTTTGACGGGGCTGTTTTGACGCGGAGCTATTTTGTCGCCGGGCTGTTATGACGGGTCACCAATAACTCGAGAATAATTGACCTTATAATATATTCAATAATATTTTATTCAAATACTATCATCATCTTAATTTAATCTTGCTTTATTCATATTCAACAGCTTTATATTCACCTTTAACAAATGGTCGTTTTGATGATGATTCAATAAGAGAATGAAGTCAATGTGGAGAAATTTCATCTCATTGTTGCTGTCATTGGAATTAATATCATTATTCTGGTGCGATCTAATGTTGTTCTCAACAGCTGGATCTTGCTCTTTATTGTCCATCAATGTATTGAAGACATTGGCAGGTTCCAATAAATATGATTTGTTGTCACTTGTAAATGTGATCATCTTCAAACAAACGCAGTAATGTTATCAATAAAAACAACCACTAGCTTAATAAAATGCATGTCAAGAATACAATCAAATTGTATTTTTTAAATAACTACTTACTAATAAGAAAACAAATGAATTTATTTTACAAATTATTGCTCACACTATAGTGCTTCCTTTCCATCATCTAATCATTAACTTTATGCAATGCTAAAAAATGTAATACCAACAGCAATAATAATAATTTTAAAAAATAATAAATAATAATAATAAATAACAATGATAATAATGAAAAATAATAATAAAATTTATTTTCTGTTCTATGTGACCTAAGCTGAGGTGTTATGTTTAATCACGAATGAAGTTTATTAGAAATTCTCCAATAAATTAGCAGATGTTTAGATATCGTCAAAACATATAAGACAAATATGTAAATTTGTTTAAATTAACAAAAAGTCGATATAAATCTCATTCTTATTATCATTGCTATCAGATACAACGGCTAATTGTTATTACTAAGAAAGTATACGGAAATCTTGAATTAGAATTATTTAAAAATTAATTATTTGGCTTTTAGAGAGGTTGTATTAAATAATCAGTCAAATGTTAAGTCAAATACACCATCTGTCTATGCGGTGATTTTAATTTCCCAGTCTTTAATTGGACCTACCATACTGCACCTAACAACAGTATTTACAGACTTTTCTTGGATTTCTTCAACGACTGCGGGTTCCATCAATTTGTTAAAACTGCTACACGTCACGATAAAATCCTTGATATCGTGCTTTCAAATGATCCTCAGTTCATTTCATCAATTGAAGTGCAGTGCCCCATTTCAACAAGTGACCACAATGTTATTGTTCTCAGGCCAAACATTTTCAGTAAATCCAACGATCAACAGCTATCCACATCAACCTATAACTTTAAGAAAGGAAACTATTTTCTTATCAGCGAATACTTCTCACATATTGATCGGAACAAAGTAATTCAGTTTTTTCCAAATGTGGATTACTGCTGGAATGGATTCAAGCACCGCATCAACCTAGCTATAGATATTTTTGTTCCAAAATTTTTAACCATTGATCCAAAACGAAAGAAAGGGTATCCCCATTACATTAATAAATTGATCACTGCTAAATCTAAACTTTGGCAAATCTGGAAAAATGATAACAGTGATGTCAACAAAATCATTTACTATAGATTTGCTAAGAATTGCACTGCAACTAGAGCTGGGTTCAAGTAAGTAAGTACTTAAGTACTTAAGCAAATTCTATACTTATTATTTACTTAAGTAATTTTTGGACGACTTGAAAATTATAAGTAATATTGCCAGATGATTACAATGCGGATTTTGTTGACATAGTGAGTGATACTATTTCAAAAGTCAGAGCTATTGTCAAGCTGTTCAAAAAGAGCCCCTGAGAAATGACTGCTTGCAAAAGAACTGTGAAAAGGAATTGGGAAAACACTTTCTCTGCTCTTGGACATCAAAACTAGATGGAACTCATTGCTTAAGATGCTCAAACGATTCTTGAAAGCCAGGACACCCATTAATAGAGCTCAACATAGGATCAAAATGCTTGACAGAGGATGAGGTTGCAGCTGTGAAAGACTTGGCAGAAAGTCTAGAAATAATTGAGGTTGGTGCAACCGCTCTTTGTAGACGTTTTTTCAAAGAGTGAAAAGATTTTTGAGTATGTTTTCAAAAGCTGACAGAAGAAACAGAGCTATTGCACAGGAATTATTGACAGCTGTCAATGACAGAATTGAATCAAGAAGAAATAAAGAGATTTGTGGCCTTGTGAGATATCTAGAGGCTCCAGACAATTATGAGCATGTGGTCGAGTTTTCACTCTTAAGTTAACCAAAGAAACGAGAGCTTGCCGAAGTGGCAAGTAAGGTTCTTTCATGGCTTTTTCCCCATGATTTTATTAATGAGAGTGCTAAAAACTTTTAACATAATATCACTAAGGAAACCCCTTACGAAAAAGTCCAAAGCAAAAGAGCTCAATGACATTTTATGCCAGCCAGAAGATCAACATTTGGATTGTGCTCAAGAAAATATCTTGACACACATTAAGAAACGAAATTTTACGAAGCAACAGAGGCATGTCCCAAAATCTTGAAAAGCTTGAAGTCCTGTCTAAACTCACTTTCACCCTCCTCTGTTGAAGCAGAAAGGTGTTTCAATGCAGCTGGACTGCTTATTTTAAAGTTGAGGTCATCGTTAAGTGATGAGATGATTGATTCTTTGTTCTAGGCAAGCAGCTACTTTATCCGCAAAAAATTCTTCTTTATAGATGAGTAATAAATAAGGTAATTAAAATTCGATATATTGTCTCTAACTACTTTTAAAAAATTACTTGAATTACTTAATTACTTAAGTAATATTTTAAAAATTACTTGTTACTTAAGTATTTTTTCAAGCTTGCTTGAACCCAGCACTAACTGCAACAATAAAGGCCTATCACCAATCTCAGGAGTTTCAGCTACCAAAAAGCAAGCATATTGGTCAGTTTTATAAATGTCAACAAACGTTTGCGCACTAAATCTGGAGTTTCAGAGATTGCTCTCGCAGATGACACCCTAACACGAGAACCATTGGAAATTGCAAATACCTTCAATAACTTCTCATCAGTTTTTAAAAATAATGATGGCGAAAACCCTGTTATTTCTTCAAGAACATCTACGGAGATGCCAAGCATAGACTTCACGTCGGATATTGTTTTTGTTACCCTTCTTGGCCTCAAATTTTCACTCTCAGCAGGACCTGATGGTATCCCAAACTTGTTTCTAAAAAAATGTGCGTCATTATTAGCCACTCCACTCTCTCACATATTTGATGTAACCTTCAAGGGTCATAAAATTACTTCTGGAATGCAAAATTGCCCTGGTGACACCCATTCATAAGAAAGGTCCCACCATATCTTCTGAAAATTATAGACAAATATCAATTACATCAACTTGCTGCAGAACTATGGAAAGAATGATCAACAATTTTTTTATGAAATACTTGTTACACCACAACCTAATTGAATGCAGCCAGCATGGTTTTATTCCAGCTCGATCAACCGCTACTAACATCCATGAATGCACCCAACAATGGACTGACCCTTACAGAACAAGCAAACTTAGACATCATCTACTTGGATTTTCGTAAGGCATTCGACCCTGTCTCACATGTTAAACTAATGAGCAAGATGACCTATGGCTGTAGTGATAATCTGAATGGTTGATTTATAGATTTTCTCAATTTGAGGTCACAAAGAGTCAATATTAATGGATTTATTTCTGATGAAGTGTCTGTCACAAGCGGAGTCCCTCAGGGCAGTGTTTTAGGGACAACCTTATTTCAACTCTTCATAAATGATCTGCCCAGCACTTTTGTCAACTCAGGCAACATCTGCAAACTCTTTGCAGATGATGTTAAGCTTTACAATATGTCTCCAACCCTACTACAATATTATCTTTATAGGATAGCAGAATGGAGTGATAAATGGCAGTTGCAACCTGCTCCTGACAAATGCCAGATTCTCTCACTGATTGGCTGCAGAAGAAGTTTTAACCCTTGTGAATATTTCATTAATAGCAACAAGCTAACAAGACTTGATATAGTTCGAGATCCAGGGGTGCTCATTAATTCTTCTCTCCACTTCGACAAACACATTGATAATATTGAAATAACCTGGGGTCCGGGAACTAGTAAGTTTTAGAGTAAGTTTATTAAGCAAGTATTCAGTTAACGGAACTGAATAATCGAAGATAAGAGTTTAGGGAATTGAGGTACTTAGAAGATGCAAATGGATATTTGGGCTTCTAAGTTGTTTTGATTCTCGTTGTTTGTCAGGCGAATATCGAGAATGCTTTTCTGTAGAAATATTAGATACCACAAAGATACCAAATATAATGAATTATAAATTTAATTATTTTATTCAATATAAACTTAATTAATTTCCAAGTTTACAACAATATCATTAAAAAAGCATCTACCATATCCAAACTGATTCTATTGCCTTTTTCTACTAGAGACCTAAACATTCTAATAAAAGCCTTTTGCACATATTTTAGGCCTAGACTAGAATACTGCTCTCCTGTATTTAATCCTCAAATATCTTGTTAAAAGAACTCACGAAGGAAATTCTCAGCCTTCGACACCAGCCATATCCATCCAGACTTAAGATTCTAGGGCTCAAAACACGTGAACATAGACGTTTAATTACTGATTTATGCTTTTTGTTTAACTTACTGAATGGTTTCGTTTATAGTGATCTTTTAAATTTTGTTCAATTCGCAGAGTATGATCGAACACGGGGATACGTGCAAGAAAGTGCTTAAAAATTTCTTGAACTTAATCTGGAACCAGCTCTTCCGTCGATCGATGTTGACTGGTTGTATCATTTTTGCTGAGGCTGGTCGTAATACTAGCTATTAGCCCCTCGACCGGTTAAATAAATAAACTCCTAAAAATTTTTTTATGTTGTTTGTTGCATTTGCGTATTAAATGCTGGAGAGATAACTCGTAATTGTAATAAGACAAGACCACTTTATTAGAACTGAAACTCGCTTGAAAAACTCGCGGCAACTTCGACTCGAAACGTAAACAAATCTAGGTGAAGTGCAACTAAAAGTAGTCTACAATATTCATGCGGACACAACATTGTTTATTTCTCGTTTTGTTCAATAAAAAAAATTTATAAAAGTTATTTTCATATACAGTTTTAATTACTATGACTTAGTTAAGTTTCACTAGGTGTTGCCGTTGTATTTGTATGTTGATTTTGAAGGCAGACAACTCGTGACCAAACAAGGCAGAATAACTTTTAATATAATAGAAAAGAAATGCACTCGAAGCAACTACAAATCTCCACTCGAATTCGGTACAACAATCACAAAAAACAAAAAAAGGTCAAAGTTCACATCTTAAATAGTCCGCCAAGTGTAAAGCGCGAATACATTCACATCTTTTTGTTCTTGTTTTGAATCAATAAATGCAGTATACTCTAAAGAATAGGCAAGAAGTTGAATATTTTTGTAACATAAAGTGGTTACGTTGAGAAAAGTACTACAAGCCTAAAATCTAAATTCTACTTGATATTGATAAATCTACAATCTACAAAAAGTGATTCAAAAGTTTTATTTTAAATTTTTATTACATCATAAGTAAATCAAGTTGTAAATTCAGTGTCTGTTGAGAAACATAATATATTATAAAAAATAGCGTAATATGACCCTAGTTCGTCAAAAATCACCAAAAACCTGAAATTCACAGAGACTCAAATAACCACCATATATCGGATGAGCAGGCATTTGATGGACGATAACGTATCTGGCAGAAGGAGTGCCAGCCTGGCAATAAACTTCAAACCATTGACCATTGGGAAGAGGTCCCAGGTAGATGCCACATATTGGGTAGTTGATGGGTGTTCTGGTGGGTGTCTTAATCAACCAGGAATTATTCGTTGTGCCAATCGTAAGATTTTTGTATCTAACGTCTTAGTTGAATAAATTATTATTTTTTATTATTGTTATTGTTTATTTACTTTTGGTGTTTCTACTTTTAATTATTGAATTAATATTTAAAAATTTAAGAG
Organism: Whitmania pigra; assembly: GCA_021613335.1. Taxonomy (NCBI): domain Eukaryota; kingdom Metazoa; phylum Annelida; class Clitellata; order Hirudinida; family Haemopidae; genus Whitmania; species Whitmania pigra. The sequence continues at coordinate 40,045 of JAJTWR010000473.1, forward strand.
ATTAAAGGACAAAATATTCATATAGAATGGTCTTTGACTGGTGCAAAAGTAAATAAGTAATTCAGCTCATTTTGGTGGTTTATTGTATAATTTACTTGAACGAGCATTTTCGATGGTTGCGCATAAACACATGCCTCAAACGAATTGCTCAGCATTTTGATCCTGATTTAAAAACAATTATTTAATTAACTGCAAAACTCACTATTTAAAATGCTTGTTCTACTGGCTAAGACGCGTATGTAGACGATGTTGACAGTGTACACCAAATCCACCATGAACCAATTATTTCCAGAATCACCTTCATTAGTATGAGTGCAAAAACCTCCATTTGGAACTGTTAGTAACAGGCCATCAACGGCCAACCAAGAATACAAGGGTTTTGTTCCAAATAAGATAGTTGTACTTTGGCAAGTTTGGCGGTATTCAGCCAAGTTTTCAGCTGTTTCAATTTCAGTTAATTACTTTTGAAAATTATGGATCTGTGGCATAATATTTTAAAACAAATGATTGATTAGATAAAAACTTATCTGCATTTTAATAATACAATAATTTTCTAAGGTTTTTATTTTATTAGGAACGGCTTCAAAAGCCTTTAAAATCCGTATTGATAATGATTATATTCTAATTAAAAAAAACAATTATTGAAGTATAAATTTTCTTACTTTTTAAATAACGAATTTTTGGATCAGACTGCGGGATTTTAAAAAGTGTTTTTAGTCATATAACCACGTAACACTTAAAATGTATAAAACGTTTGTAATATAAAAAAGTGTAAAATATCAACTAAATGAATACCTGGTAATGAGTGCAAAGATTGCTTCCATTAATTATGTAAGGTAAAAAATCAAATAATTGGCATAAACTTGTGGTTCTCCAGTAGTTGAAACTGACGCAAGATGCTCGTCTGGTGCAATGAAAAGCACAAGGCTTGTAGCTATCGATGCCCTTTTCAATGTCAAATGGAATATCTTCAGAACACCCTAGATTTCCGTTGCAATCATATATTTTTCTAAATTTTTTAGAATTCTCCAATGCCCAGACACAGAATGATAAGAGTAATATACTAAAAATCGTTTGAACATACATGATCAAATTAAATATTTAAAATCGCAATTTAACAAATATTTTTCTGTCACATATTACCGACGTGAGACACTTTGCCTTTATAAATCAAATTAGTTGACGTACATTGCGTGCCAGCCATAGATGATCCATCCATCCATCCAAAGAATAGATAGCATTTATGGTCGCCCATTTCAAAGCACAAATTGCAATTGGACACTGTTTAATCGATATACCATTTGTCTAATTCGTTCTCTTTGTTGTAAGATATTATTTTAAAAGCGTTTCAGAGGCTTTAAATTAAATTTTTATTAAACCGCAATTTTCTTGTAAATTGGGTGTCTGTGGAAAAATAATCGGTGCAATTATTTTTGGGAATTATTCTTTTCATTCCTTAGTATTTTGAACCTGATTTAAAAACAATGATTCAATTGGCTGCAAAATTCACGGTCTTTAAAAATGATTGCAATCGTTGCTAAGAGACGCACATAATCAATGCTGACAGTGTACACCAGATCCACCATGAACCAGTTATTTCCAGAATCACCTTGGCAATAAACTTCAAACCATTCATCACTGGGAAGAGGTCCCAGGTAGATGCCACATATGGAGTAGTTGATGGGTGTTCTGGTGGGTGTCTTAATCAACCAGGAATCATTCGTTGCTCCAATCGTAAGATTTTTGTATCTAATTCCTTAGTTGAATAAATTATTATTTTTTTATTATTGTTATTGTTTATTTACTTTTGTTGTTTTCAACTTTTAATTATTGAATTATTTTTTTTAAATTCGTTAAATGAAAGGACAACATTTTCAAAATAGTATTTGACCAGTGCAAGGTAAATTAGTAATTCAGTTCAATTTTGTGGTTTAATTTAATTTACTTGAACGAGCATTCTCGATGGCTGTGAATGCCTTAAGTGTCTGTGCTCAGCATTTTGATCCTGATTCAAAAACATTTATTTAAGTAGCTGCAAAACTCACTAAAATAAATGTTTGCCCTGGTGGCTAAGACGCGCACGTAGACGATCTTGACAGTGTACACCAAATCCACCATGAACCAGTTATTTCCAGAATCATCTTGATTAGTATGAGCGCATAAACCTGTAGTTACGAACAGGCCATCAACGGCGAACCAAGAACACAAGAGATTTCCTCCAATGAAGCCAGTTGTACTTTGGCAAGTTTGGCGGTATTCAGCCAAGTTTTCAGCTGTTTCAATTTCAGTAAATTACTTTTGAAAATTATGGATCTGTGACATAATATTTTAAAACAAATGATTGATTAGGTGGAAACTTATCTGCATTTTTATAATATAATAATTTTCTAAGGTTTTTATTTTATTAGGAAAGGCTTCAAAGCCTTTAAAATCCGTATGTATAATGATTATACTCTAATTATAAAAAATAATTATTGAAGTAGAAATTTTCTCACTTTTTAAATAACGAATTTTTGGATCAGACTGCGTGATTTAAAAAAAATGTTTTTAGTCATATAAGCACGTAATGTAGAAACTTAAAATGTATAAAACGTTTAAAATATAAAAAAGTGTAAAATATCAACTAAATGAATACCTGATAATGAGTGCAAAGATTGCTTCCCTTAATTTTGTAAGGTAAAAAATCAAATAATTGGCATAAACGTGTGGTTCTCCAGTAGTTGAAACTGACGCAAGATGCTCGTCTGATGCAATGAATAGCGCAACGCTTAGAGCTATCGATGCCTTTTTCAATGTCAAATGGAATATCTTCAGAACACCCAGGATTTCCTTTGCAATCATATATTTTTCTAAATTTTCTAGAATTCTCCAATGCCCAGACACAGAATGATAACAGTAATATACTGAAAATCGTTTGAACATACATAATCAAATTAAATATTTAAAATAGTAATTTATTAAATATTTTTTTGTCACATATTACCGACGTGAGATACTTGGCCTTTATAAATCATATTAGTTGATGTGAATAGCGTGCCAACCATAGATGATCCATCCATCTATCCAAAGAATAGATAGCATTTATGGCCGCCCATTTGAAAGCACAAATTGCAATTGGACATCCCTATAACACTCTAAAAGAATATTGAATAATTTGTTTAATCATTCTTATCATGTCATTATTTAGTTATTTTTTACGTTGGACGCATGTTTTAAAAGCTCAAATTGCATTTGATTATCCTCATTAAAACAGATGTTTTGCAAAATATTGCAGTTAAAAACATTGTATTAATATTGCAGTTAAAAACATTGTGTTAATATTGCAGTTAAAAACATTGTATTAATATTGCAATTAAGAACATTGTATTAACATTGCAATTAAGAACATTGTATTAATATTGATATTAAGAACATTGTATTAATATTGCAATTAAAAAATAATATGTAGGTTTGGTAATAATCATTGGATATTGAATACTTGCTTAAGAACTTGGTGCCGTTCCATTATTTTATTACTTTGTGTCTCGAGAAGTTCTCATGCCATTTTTTGTCAGTCGTCACGAAACTATTTCTTTGCTGTTTCGAGAAGATTTTTGAATTTTTTTTATTTATCAGATTTATTTGAGCCGTATGCTTTCGAATATATTCGAACAGTATATGAGAGCACTGTTTAATCGATATATTATTTGTCTAATTCATTCTCTTTTTTGTAAGATATTATTTTTAAAGCGTTTCAAAGGCTTTAAAATAAATATTTATTAAACGACAAGAAAAGTAAATTCAGTGTCTGTGTAAAAAATAATATAATTTTAAAAATAATGTAACGACTAAAGTTCACAGTCAAAAATGACCAAATACTTGAAATGCACAAAGACGTATCTGGAATAATATCAAGGAAAAGAGCGATTATTCACTTTCACAAATTCCGTCGAGAAGACTTTACTGGACTACGTCACGATGAGGACTTCGTCGAGATTTGATTAAGCGCTTGGTAACACGCAAATCCATTATTTCGTTATTTATGCCATTTCCTGGTAATTGTCCCAAAACTGTTCCTCTAACGTTTGTAGAATTTCTTTTTGTATTTATCAGGTTTTTCGAGCGCAGTATGTGAAAGCACTTTCCAATCGATCTACCCTTTGTTTAATGCCACTAATCGAGGGCGTTCAGTTTGTTCTCATATAATATTTTAATTATTATTTACTTTAATTAGTTTGAATTAAATATTAATCGAATTGAAATATTAGTTACTATTACTGTTGTATATGTATGTTGATTTTGAAAAGCAGACAACTCTTGACCAAACAAGGCAGAATAACTTTTAATATAATGGAAAAGAAATGAACTTGAAGCAACTACAAATCTCCACTCGAATTCTGTACAAAAATCACAAAACACAAAAACGAGTCAAAGTTCACATCTTGAATAGTCCGCCAATTGAGTTAGTTTTGGAAATTAATTGTGGCATTATATTTTGAAGCAAATGATGAATTAGATGGCGACTTTTCTGCATTGTTACAAAACAATAATTGTCTATGGTTTTGATTTTCTTAGGGTCATCATCATCATCATTGTTACGTAGCTAGCACACCTGTATGTGCCTAAAGGTTAGTGCCTAATTGCGAAGCTAGAGAGCGGTTCGTTTTGAGTTCTGGAGTTGCTACATACAATTGATACGAATTAGTTAAAAACAAGAAGACGTGTTTTGCTGTAAATAAAGACTTTTAGTTTCGCTGTTGTTTTCATTTATACAAGCGATACAACAAGTGGTGCAGTCGACAGTTGTTTCTGAAGTACAAGTCTACGAGGTTTCAATTTCTGTCACGGTTACTTTCGGTTAAAGAAAATGTCGGAATTGAAAGAAATTGTTCAGTTGTTTGCTGAAATGTTGGCGAAACAAACAGCAGAAAGTGAAAGAAGAATGATACAAATGCTACAAACTTTTCAACAAGGAAATACGACGTCTTCTATACAAAAGTTCGAGCCTTTTCAACCAGAGAAAGAATTATTCAAGGATTACATCAAAAGGTTTGATACATTTCTGTTGGCAAATTCAATCGCTAAAGGCAAAGCAGCCCAGGTTTTTCTTACAAACCAAAGTCCAGAAATATATAAAATGCTTGAAACTTTGGCTACGCAATTGCAACCGCCCAGAAATGCAAATGACATGAATTACGAACAAATAGTCTTGAACATGGAAAAGTTATTCAATCCGGCTACTTTTGTAATACGAGAAAGATACAAATTTTGGACTAATGGGAAAAGAAAACCAGGTGAGTCGGTACAAGAGCTCGCAACTCGGATTCGTCAAGGAGCGGTCACGTGCGATTTCTCGAGCATTACAAATCCATTGGACGAGGCGCTCCGAACAAATTTTATATGCAGCATTCAAAATGAAGCAGTTCTGAAAGCATTGTTTAGAATCCCAGAAGAGGAACTGTCTTTTGCTAAAGCAGTGGAAGTGGCAAATGAGATTGAAGGAGTGTGAAAGACACAGTATACCATTCGACTTCGGAGTCAATTCAGGCTATTCAGTTGAAACCGGAACAGATAGCTCACGCCAAGAGAGGAGAACAGACTCCATTTCAAAGAAAAGACAAGAGAATTGTTGTTTTGCACAAGAATCTTTAGATTATCTTGGCCATACGTTGTCAAGAGAAGGTGTTGGTCCTGGAGGAAAAGTTGATGTAGTAGCTTCCATGTCCAGACCAGTAAATATTTCGGAACTGAAATCGTTTTTGGGTTCGATACAATTTTACCACAAATTCATACCAGATTTGTCTACGGTTGCTGAACCCCTGTATTCTTTGACTCGCAAGAATATCAAATGGTTTTGGGGACCGAATCAAGAAAAATCGTTCAACAGATTGAAAGAATTACTGCTGAAACGAGTTCAACTGGCCCACTTTGATCCAAAGTTACAAGTTGGAATTGCATGTGATGCATCCGAAGTAAGTTTGGGAGCAGTATTATTTCACCGTTATCCATATGGATCTGAAAGACCCATATTCAACGTTTCAAAGCTTTTGTCCGAAAGCCAAAGCAAATACAGTCAAATTCATAAGGAAGCTCTCTCAATAATATACGCAGTACAAAAATTCCATCCATATCTCTACGGCAGGAAATTCATCTTAGTGACTGATCACAAGCCACTCTTGGTTTTATTTGATCCAAATAAAGCAGTGCCAAAACTTACTTTGAATCGGCTGACGCGCTGGGCCCTTATACTGCAACAGTACAATTATACAATTGAATACAGGAAAACGTCTGAACACGGGAAGGCAGATGCGCTAAGTCGGTTACCTTCGGGTGAAGATAAAATATTTGATGATGCAGAGAAGGAATTGGAATTTTCCAATGTCTGCACGATCCTTTGGAATCTGGTTTGTCGCCCTGTGAACTGCTAAACGGCAGACAAATACGGGCGAGAGTCGATGTCCTTCGCCCATCTCCGTCGCTCTTGACAAAAGAGGTAGCTCTTACACAAAGAAAAAACAAAGAGCGATTCGCGGTAGGATCGCCTTGCTACGCAAAATACTTTGGACCTCATAGAGATCGACAACCAAGATGGGTACCGGCTATAATTCAACAGATTCTGGGTCCAAGATTGTTTGTAGTCAAATCTTTAAGGCAGGGATATTTGTGGAAGAGGCACATTGATCAAATTCGCCACAGATACGGTGTTGAAAAGGATGCTGATCCTGGGGATCCAGTGGTTGTACATCCATCCCTGATAGTGAAACCAACGTCTGAGCGACGTTTTATACAATTACAAGAACCTACGCCAAGAAGAGGGCAAAGAACGATTAAAGAACCCAGACCCGAAGTACGGTTCCCTTCTCCGACTATGCCACGAAGATCAGAAAGAATTCGTCAGCAGTTGAACCGACGACTTTTACTGAAGGGGGAGGTGTTACGTAGCTAGCACACCTGTATGTGCCTAAAGGCTAGTGCCTAATTGCGAAGCTAGAGAGCGGTTCGTTTTGAGTTCTGGAGTTGCTACATACAATTGATACGAATTAGTTAAAAACAAGAAGACGTGTTTTGTTGTAAATAAAGACTTTTAGTTTCGCTGTTGTTTTCATTTATACAAGCGATACAACAATCATCATCGCCATCGTCATCGTCAGCGTCAGCGTCATCGTCATCGTCATCGTCATCGTCATCATCATCATCATCATCTCCATAATCATCATGAACAACAAGATAATCGTAATCACAATTTTTGGAAGCCAATGAGATGTCACACAGGCAGACGGATTACGACACTTCATAATCATTACGACGACGACAGCAACGACGGTAGCGACAGTCGCAACAATGGCAACGAAGTATCATCAATGGATGGTTTGTGACGTATCATTATCACCATTCACGAACATCATCATCAAGATCATCATCGTCATCGTCACTTCCGATCAGCAACAACAACAACAACAGATATATAGATTGCAACGTCATGACAACACCCTTGATTATGATGACGACGACCTCTAACTACACAAGCCATACAACACCGACGACGCCACTAGCAGAGGCAGTAGTAACGACAGCTGCGGCTGGTGCGCCTCCGCTGCTGGGCCAGCGCCGGCGCCACTGCTGGCCATCATGTCGTTGTCGCTGGTGTGCCATATGGAAGCTTCTTGCCAGTCGAAGCGAGGCTGGTTGTTGTTGTTGTTGCGCCTGTGTTGTCGTACGGGATTCACGGCGTAGTTGTTGTCAACTCCTTCGTCATCTTCTTCTTCTTCCTCCTCATTCACGATTTCCTCAGCGTCGTCGTCTTCCTCTCCCTCCTCACCATCGTAGGAGTCCACAGAGTCTGAAGATGGATGGGTGGAGAGATGAGTGAATGAATGAATTAATTAATTAATTAATGAGTGAGTGAGTGAGTAAATGAATAAACGAACGAATGAATGAATGTCTTGAAATACTTGATTAAGATTTATTATCATAACATCAACAAATGTGATAATGATTATGACAAGATGGTGATGATGACATGAAAATGATGATGACGTTGATGATGATGATGATGATGATGATGATGTCAGACGACTGACCGATAATCTGCTGTTGCTGAAGTAGCGGCGTGGTGAAGAGTATGGTGGCTGGTTTACTCGGTCCGTACTTGTAAAGCATTTGTACCTTCACAGAGTAAGTTGTACCCTCCTTCAGATTGGTCAGAGTGTGCGAAGTCACATCCTTCAAGTGAAATCCATGATCATGATCATGATCATCATCATCATCATCATCATCATCATCCTCATCATCATCATCATCATAATCATCATCATCACTATAGTTTCCACCGTGATAATTACCACCATTATTATTATTGTTAATATTATTATTATTATTGTTGCAAGGGGTCACTAGGTTCCCATTTGGTTCACAGCCTCTGACAGTGCATCAAAAACAGAATAAAAAATATTGTATGAAAATCGTTATTTGCATTATTGCCTCAGCAGAGTGAATTGATTCAAAATTGTCATTCATACAAAATGTGCCCAAACAAGTTATTAAAATGATGGCAAAGACGGAATCAATGATGTTAAAAAAGTATCATTATCATCATTTGCGATCATCATGGTCGTCGTCGTCATCATTTCTTATGCCCATCAAGTGTAAATTATAATATACTAAAATAATAACAATGATAATTTAGTTATCAAGCCGTTACATCAGTATTATTAATTAGCAATAACGATGACATAATAAAAATAATAATAACAATAACAATAATAATATAAATATAATAACATCATAAATTCATTCAAAATCCGTTACATCAGTATTATTAATTAGCAATAACGATGACATAATAAAAATAATAATAACAATAACAATAATAATATAAATATAATAACATCCTAAATTCATTCAAAATCCGTTACATCAGTATTATTAATTAGCAATAACGACGATGTAGCAAAAATAAAAATAATAATAACAGTAACAATAATAATATAAATATAATAACGTCATAAATTCATTCAAAATCCATGCTAATCATAACATCCCCAGTTAGGCCAGTAGAGCAACAACGTCTGCATGATGGATGGCTTCGGATTGATGGAACCAGCACACTCCATTAATAATTAATTACTTGTTAATTAATTTTTAATTGCAGTCAGTGGGGCCAACCTTTCAATGTATCGACCCGACAGACGTGCCCTAATATGGGGTCGAACGTTGGCATTAACGGGCTTTGGTTTCATGTTTCATTGATGGCAGATGATATCAATGGTAATAATAATATTAATAACATAACATAAGTCTTATAGTAATATATTAATTATAGTAATAATAGTAATAATAATAATAGCAATAATGGCACCCCGTCATAACAGCCCGGCGACAGAATAGCCCCGACAAAACAGCCCCGTCAAAATAGCCCGGCGTCAAAATAGCTCAAGACAAAACAGCCCCGACAAAGCCGCCCCGACAAAACGGCCCCGTCGAAACAGCCCGGCGTCAAAATAGACCAGGACGGAAAAATCCCGTCAAAATGGCCCCGTCAAAATAGCCCCGACAAAACCGCTCGGCGACAAAATAGCCCAGGACAAAACAACCCGGCGACAAAATAGCCCCGACAAAACAGCCCCGTCAAAACAGCCCTGTCCCCAGGGTCGGACTGGCTTAAAAAACCGGCCCGGGAAATTTTATTTAACTCCTAGTTTGATCAACTTAAACATAAGAAATACTAGAGTATAAAATTTCTATTCACTATTAACTATTATAACAGCTTTTTATCGTTTCACTGGTAGATGCTAAAACATCAATGATTTCATTGTTATTGATTCTTGGAAAAGAGTCTTTCTCACAAGACATCAGCATGAATGATCTTGATGAAAACGACCTCTCACAAGCAACTTGTGATGAGGATAATGTCAACACAAATTTGTAAGCCAGATACAAATAATATAAATACAATAATATATACGAATAAGCAAGACTATGCAAATTAAACTTCTGGAGAACAATAATAACAACAAACAATACTCAAAACGGTCAAAGCATTCAAGCCACTAATTTCGAATTAAATTTTGATTCAGTTTCACAACATTTTTTAAAAATACTTTGACATGGAAATGACCCTATGAGAGGTTTTGCCATTTATATCAAGGTGTTTATGTTAAGCACATACAAATTGATAAATAGAGGACAATTTATCACAGTTGCAAACAAAATTTAAGAAAATATTCAGCTATTACAATTTCTAATGAAAAATTTTTTTTTAATAAATACTTTGATATTTTCAGAGTTCTTTAACTTAGTACTCCAGATAGCACTTGTTTCAAGTTCAGCATCACTGTATCGTTGTCATGAAATTTCAGAAAGAATTTGCAAGCAATTGACCTATTTACTGGTATATTCTTGGAGCGAGTTATGCAGAACCTTTAAAATAACTTTGCCACTGACGTCCTTATAATGCCATTGCCTTAATCGTTTGCTTTGATATCTGAATTAGTTCTTTCGCAAGCAGAAATTACCTTAACTGTCTTTTTCAATGGCAACAATTGTATTTATTATTGGCTAAATATTTTATTTTTACAAAAATTAAATTTAAAAAAAACAAATGTGCATATAGGCAAGTTTTAGAACCATTTCATTGTTTTTATTAAAGTTTATTAAGCGTCAAATTGTAATAAAAAAAAAAGTTCTTTAAAAAAAGTCCCAAGACGCAGTTTTTCCCTCTATCAAGGTGTCCGTGATGAAAAAATAGTTTTTACTATTATATTTGAGTTTCTTTGTTTTCAAACATTTTATTAAATAGATCTTCATTAATAGCACGTTTATTACAAAGCACACGTTTTACATTGATTAAATAAAATCGAACTTATTGAATTAGTTTTAATCGGATTCTGTGAAGTTCACATGTTCCAGGATCCAAGGATGATTCAAAACTTGATCAGCTGTGAGTCGCTTCTTTGGGTTCTTCTCCAAAAGTTTCGAAATCAGGTCTTTCGCTCCTTCTGACACGAAATCTTCGCATTCACTGCTCACACAGTATTTCTCTCCCACAATGGATTTGAAGAGTGAAGCAAGACAGTCATCACAATTTTTATAGGGGCAATCACAATTCCCATTTGGTGCAAATGGAAAGTCTCCATAGATCATATCGAATAAGAGAACACCCAAGCTCCACATGTCACACATTTTGGTCGAATGATTGTCGCTTCCAAAGTATGACTGAGCAACTTCTGGAGCCATGTACAATGAAGTTCCCACACATGAATTGAAAATATCATTTCCATGATCATTACAACACGGTTTCCTCGATGCTCCCATTGCTAATCCGAAGTCAATAAGCTTGACAGGAAATATGTTCTCACTTGAACACATGATATTTTCTTTTTTCACATCCCTGTGTGCTATGTCGAATTGGTGAAGATATTTCAAAGCCGCTGCTATGTCTCTTATAACATTTGCTGCGTCCTTCTCTTCCAGTAATCCGTCGATCCCAAGAAGATCAAACAGCGATCCATGGTTTAGTTTTTCCATGACTATGTGCAAATGGGAATCTTCAAAATAATAATCTTCCATCTGTACAAAGTTCGGATGACCTACTACCAGTGACAATATATCCAATTCTACTTTGGCATTCTCCATTCCTTTCAGGTCTTTCATGTCATTGGTTTTCAGAGCGTATTGGCGCTTTGTTAATTTGTTGACGACTGTTTTAATGCCACCAGTCATACCTGTGCCAAGGATCTCCTCTGTGAGTTGGTATTTTAAGCTAAAAGAGTCATTCACGCTGTCCGACTGTATGCCGTCTGTTTCACAGATCAATGTTATGTCTAGAGTGTTTTCGAGAGCAGTTGGTTTAATTGTGGGTTGCTCTGTTATGGCACATCTCGTTTCTGCAACATACAGTTGGCGCTCTTCGAATGTCTTTCCATATTTCTTAATCCAAGGATGCTGCAAGACTTTTTCCGGAGTGTAGCGTTTTACTGGATCTTTTTCTAGCAACTTTGAAATGAGGTCCCTGCCTTCAGGGGAAATGTAGTACCATGTAATCGGCATATCGGGAATTCCTTCCACGATTTTGGCAAAGATCGTGCACAAGCAGATGTGGCAAAAATCATTAGTGCAAAATGGACAACTTCCAGAGTTTGTATATGGCTTCGATCCACTAAGAATTTCGAACATGATTGCTCCCAAATTCCACATGTCGCATTGCTTGCTATAGAAACCATTGATTTTGAAGAACTGCTTGGCAACCTCGGGAGACACGTATGAAGGAGTTGTTAGGAAGTTTGACAGCATGTCGTCGTTATTTTCGAGAAGTTGTTCTTCACTCCTCACCGCCATTTCAAATCCACTCAGTTTCACAGGAAGTTTGTCGTCATCGCAACAAAAAATATCTTCGAATTTCAAGTTTCTGTGGGCAATATTGCATTGGTGGAGATGATGCAAGCCACCTGCTATTCCTTTTATGACTCTTGCAGCAAATTGCTCAGTAATCGGTCGATTGAGCTGTAAATAATCTCTCAGCGATCCATAACTCAATTTTTCCGTGATGATGTTTAAGTAATTTCCATCGAAGTAGTAATCCTCAAGCTGTATAAGGTTTGCGTGAGAAGAACAGATCGCCAACACGCCCAACTCTTGATACGCCTTAGCGAATTTATATTCGGGATACAATGGGAGAGTTGTGAGCGTGTATTGAACATTCGTCCATTTGTTGACGACAGTGGACATCGTCCTGCATTCAACAACTTTCGTGTCGTTGAGCATGTAATAAGTCTCGAAGAACATCTCTATGTTACTGAAACCCATTTCGTTATTTTTAAGTTGAATGATTTACCAAAATGATTTGAGACTCAATTTAAACAAAGCAGGCTCTGAGCAAATGACCACAATTTGAGTTGTTACTTTTTTTATATTTTTTGAACGACCTTATAAATCCGAAGCGAAAAAGATTCTGAATATTAAAATCAAGTTTAATTATTTCTTAATCAAATTCAGCAAACGTTGATCTACATGTTAAATAAATTAACATTAGAATTTCAATTAAACAGTTTAATAATAAATTCAATTACAACTAGTTTAATTACAACTTTAATGTAATTCTATTTAAATATTTGACGCATTTGCGCATATCTGAAACCAGCTCAAAAGAGCCATTCCCTGAATCTAACTTCTGCACGAGCAGTTTCTACGGTTGTTCAGTCTGTTACATATTTTGATAGTTTTGGACAAGTATTTTTAGCCTTTTGTTGAAGAAATAAAACACTTTTTTGAATTTTTGAACTTTTTGAGTTTGTATGATTAAAAGGCCTGCGCCTTTAGAATGAAACTTTCTAAGGCATTAACAGTAATTTTCTGCTTTTCATCAATTTCTTAAAACTATATGCAATGCCTACAAGCAAATTCATTTTAAGATTTTGCACATATAAAGCTTATATTTGCTATTGCTTCATTACCAACCTTTGTTAATCAAACTTAATCAAAGTCTCAAGAGAAATTCAAATTTTTTGGGTCGCTTGACATTTAGGAAAGAAGGAAAAAGGTCACCTCATAAAATTTGATGAGGTTTGCCCCTTGGAAAAACTGAAACATCATTATCATCATTATCATTATTATTAGCAGGTATCTCGGATGACCCTTTCCTTCTGGACGGTGTGTCCTAACGAGCTGCTAGGCACGTTAAATCTGGAGTGGGTAGAAGGATGGATGGCCTACCAGCCAGCATAAGTGATACTGAAATCATATCTAAATGGTATTCCCAGGGAGACTTTTGTCAAAGAATATGGAAACATTGCTGTACCTTTTACTGTGCATTACTAACACGACGTTATAAATGGTAATTCGAGCATTACTAATTATACAATTAATAATAATAATAATGATTATGATAATAATAATAATAATAATAATAATAATAATAATATAATAATAATAATAATAATAATAATAATAATAATAATAATAATAATAATAATAATAATAATAATAATAATAATAATCATCATCATCATCAAAATAACAATGTATAATGTAATAATTTATTAAAATTATTTTTAAAATAAGTTCTCGGGTTATCCATAGCAGGCTACGTATTGTTGCCACATGTTTATCTGGCAACCACCTATATTGAAATCCAAGCTGCAAGCATTGATAAGCAAACATGCACACCAATCAGAACAATGAACATTCACAACTCCGCCGAACCACAAAAATTATCAAAGCAGTTAAGACATATTGAAGAACTGAATGGATATATTGAAGAACTGAATGAACATATTGAAGAACTGAATGAACATATTGAACATATTGAAGAACTGAATGAACATATTGAACATATAGAAGAACTGAATGAACATATTGAACATATTGAAGAACTGAATGAACATATTGAACATATTGAAGAACTGAATGGACATATTGAACATATTGAAGAACTGAATGGACATATTGAAGAACTGAATGGACATATTGAAGAACTGAATGGATTTATTGAAGAACTGAATGAACATATTGAAGGTGTTGTTAGGTGAATGTTTGGATGCCTGGATATCATCATTTAACATCAGCTGACAAAAAGCTGTTATCAGGCATTATTTGCGAGTTGTTTTGGCTCAGGAAGAATAAATTGAATTTGTAAATAATGTGCCAGCTAATTAATCTAATGAAAGCCTGGGAAAAGTCTGTTGTCACAAGTTGTGACTCACAACCATCATCGCTATCATTACAACCACCACTACTATCATCATCACCACCACAAACACTATAGTTATCATCACCACCATTAAAACAACAACCACAATCATGACAAGCACCGTCATCACTATAACCACCACAAGCAATGGCATCATCACCAAGGTCACGAGGTTTCAAGACCCGATGTTAATACGACGCAGAAAATTAAACTCTGACGAGTCATGACACTTCTCAGCTTATTTGTCCGATGACGACAATTAGTGCCATTAAAAGCTCGGAAACAACACCTCGTTGGCGTCGATTTCCTACAAATGGATAAAAAAAAGCGGGTGGAGGGAACGAGAGACAATGGAAGATATTAAAAAACAAAAAATAAAAATAAAAAAATAAGAAAGATATCAAAACATATAAAAAACGAAATGTGATAAGACATAAGAAAGATGAGATATAAAAAATAAAAAAAACAGATAAGATATGAAATCAAAGGCAATGCGTGAGATTGAGATAAATAGTTAAAGAGTTAGATAGACAGATAAATAGATTAATAAAAGGATAGATAAAAGAGATAACATGCAAGAGCAAGACAAGACCACTTTATTAGAACTGAAACTAGCGGTAACTTCGACTCGAAACGTAAATAAATTCTAGGTCACATACAACTAAAAGTATGCCACAATATTCATGCGAACACATTGTTTATTTCTCGTTCTGTTCAATAAAAGAAAAAAAATGGTAGTATCATTAGGGGTACCGGAAAAACCTGTCCCGAATTTTGTTTGGAATAATAATAACAAAAATAATAGTATCCATCACTAGATATTACCTATGAGCATCTGCTTGGGAGCTTTTTAATCCTCCTTTCAAAAAAAATTAACATCTTTAGAAGAAATAAAGGATTTAAACTTCGCTTCAATCTCAAGAACTTTTATAATTTATTTATTATCTATTATTTATTAACCTTATTTATATTATTATTGATATTATTTTATTAAACAGTTTTAATTACTATGCCTTAGTTAAGTTTCACTAGGTAATACTGTATTTCTATGTTTATTTTGAAAGCAGAAAACTCGTAAACAAAGCAGAATAACTTTTAATATAATGGAAAAGAAATGCACTTGAAGAATTTTCCCCTCGAATTCGATACATAAATCACAAAAAAAACTAAAACAGGTCAAAATTCACATTTTAAATAGTCCGCCAAGTGTAAAGCACGGATACATTCACATCTTGTTGTATCTTGTTGTGAATCAATAAATGCAGTATACTCCAAAGATTAGTGAAGAAGTTGAATATTTGTATAGCATAAAGAGCTTCCATTGAGTAAAGAGACTTTTGAAAATTACTACAAGCCTAAAATCTAAATTCTACTTGATGTTGATAAATCCACAAACTACAAAAACTGATTCAAAGGTGTTATTTTAAACTTTTATTACATCATACGTAAAGCAAGTTGTAAATTCAGTGTCTGTTGAGAAACATAATACATTATAAAAAATAGCGTAATATGACCATAGTTCGTCAAAAGTCACCAAAAACCTGAAATTCACAGAGACTCAAATAACCACCATATATCGGATCAGCTGGCATTTGATGGACGATAACGTATCTGGCAGAAGGAGTGTCAGCCTGGCAATAAACTTCAAACCATTGACCATTGGGAAGAGGTCCCAGGTAGATGCCACATATGGGGTAGTTGATGGGTGTTCTGGTGGGTGTCTTAATCAACCAGGAATCATTCGTTGTTCCAATCGTAAGATTTTTGTATCTAATTCCTTAGTTGAATAAATTATTTTTTTTTTACTGTGATGTTACTTTTGTTGTTATTAACTTTTAATTTTTGAATTAATATATAGAATTTCCATTGAAAGAAAATTTTAATGTTGAATAGTATTTTACCAGTGCAAGGTAAATAAGTAATTCAGATCAAATTTTTCGTTTAATACAATTTACTTGAACGAGCATTTTCGATGGTTGTGCATAAAACGCATGCCTTAAGTGTCTGTGCTCAGCATTTTGAAACTGATTTGAAAACAATTATTTAATTAACTGCAAAACTCACTAATGTCAAATATCTCTGTAGTCCTGGCTAAGACGCGTACGTAGACGATGTTGACAGTGTACACCAAATCCACCATGAACCAGTTATTTCCAGAATCACCTTCATTAGTATGAGTGCAAAAACCTCCATTTGGAACTGTTAGTAACAGGCCATCAACGGCCAACCAAGAATACAA
Organism: Whitmania pigra; assembly: GCA_021613335.1. NCBI lineage: Eukaryota > Metazoa > Annelida > Clitellata > Hirudinida > Haemopidae > Whitmania > Whitmania pigra. The sequence continues at coordinate 56,949 of JAJTWR010000473.1, forward strand.
GGGTTTTGTTCCAAATAAGATAGTTGTACTTTGGCAGGTTTGGCGGTATTCAGCCAAGTTTTCAGCTGTTTCAATTTCAGTTAATTACTTTTGAAAATTATGGATCTGTGGCATAATATTTTAAAACAAATGAATGATTAAATGGAAACTTATCTGCATTTTTAAAATACAATAATTTTCTAAGGTTATAGCCTTTAAAATCCGTATGGATAATGATTATACTCTAATTAAAAAAAGTAATTATTGAAGTAGAAATTTTCTTACTTTTTAAATAACGAATTTTCGGATAAGACTGAGGGATAAAAAGTGTTTTTAGTCATATTAGCACGTAATACTTAAAATGCATAAAACGTTTATAATATAAAAAGGTGAAAATATCAACTGAATGAATACCTGGTAATGAGTGCAAAGATTGCTTCCCTTAATTATGTAAGGTAAAAAATCAAATAATTGGCATAATCTTATGGTTCTCCAGTAGTTGAAACTGACGCAAGATGATCGTCTGATGCAATGAATAGCGCAACGCTTGTAGCTATCAATGCCTTTTTCACTGTCAAATGGAATATCTTCAGAACACCCAGTATTTCCTTTGCAATCATATATTTTTCTAAATTTTTTAGAATTCTCCAATGCCCAGACACAGATTGATAACAGTAATATACTAAAAATCGTTTGAACATACATAATCAAATTAAATATTTAAAATCGCAATTTAACAAATATTTTTCTGTCACATATTATCGACGTGAGCCACCTTGCCTTTATAAATCAAATTAGTTGATATGCAATGCGTGCCAGCCATAGATCATCCATCCATCCAAAGAAGAGATAGCATTTTTGGTCGACGAGGCTTTTGAAAGCACAAATTGCAATTGGACACTGTTTAATCGATATACCATTTGTCTAATTCGTTTTCTTTGATGTAAGATATTATTTTAAAAGTGTTTCAGAGGCTTTAAATTAAATTTTTATTAAACCGCAATTTTCTTGTAAATTGGGTGTCTGTGGAAAAATAATCGGTGCAATTATTTTTGGGAATTATTCTTTTCATTCCTTAGTATTTTGAACCTGATTTAAAAACAATGATTCACTTGGCTGCAAAATTCACGGTCTTTAAAAATGATTGCAATCGTTGCTAAGAGACGCACATAATCAATGCTGACAGTGTACACCAGATCCACCATGAACCAGTTATTTCCAGAATCACCTTGATTAGTGTGAGCGCAAGTGCCTGCCAAAACATCAGTAACTAACAGGGCATCCACTGCCAACCCGGAGTACAGAGTTTGATTTTCCAAAATCAACGTTGTACTTTCGCATGTTTTTCGGTATTCAGCTGTTTGAAATTGAGTTAGTTTTGGAAATTAATTGTGGCATTATATTTTGAAGCAAATGATGAATTAGATGGCAACTTTTCTGCATTTTTTCAGTACAATAATTGTCTATGGTTTTGATCTTAGGAGCTGCTTCAAAACGTTAATATCCATACTTCTTGGAAAATTAGTATACTTTAATTAAATAATGAAGTAAAGAATTTTTTACTTTTTAAGTAACAATTTTTTGGATCAGATTGCGGGAATTTAAAAGGTAATTTTAGTTATATAAGCACGAAATACTTAAAATGTAAACAACTTTTATAACACAAAAAAGTGAAAAATATCAAGTGAATGAATACCTGGTAATGAGTTCAAAAATTGTTTCCATTAATTATGTAAGGTAAAAAGTCAAATAATTGGCATAAACATGTGGTTCTCCAGTAGTTGAAGCTGACGCAAAATGCTCTTCTGATGCAATGAAAAGCGCAACCCTTATAGTTATCGATGCCTTTTTCACTGTCAAATAATTGGCATAAACTTGTGGCTCTCTGGTAGTTGAAACTTCCCTTATAGTTAACATGGGCATTCACGATTGATAACAGAAATATATTAAAAATCGTTTGAACATACATAAGTAAATTAAATTATGTTTTTGGAGGATTGATTTACGAATAGTAAAATCTTATTACGAAAGTAGCTGGATTATTTCGTATTTTAAAATTTAATGTGCATGTGTAATAAAATGACAAATACATGGCTATTATCTTTAACTCATATTTTCATAATTATTTTAAAATTATGAATATGCATATCTATGAATCTAAAAGCAGATATTTGTGTCTTCTTGACACATAGATAAAGTCAACAAATATTATTGATATGATTGTATTATCATTAATAATTTATCATAACATAATATTTATTTTTGAGTATATTATTATTGCTGTTGCTGTTACATTGTGGCTCACATTTGGAGGCACGAAAATCGCTTTTCTCATTTTACAGCATATACTGAGCCAACCATATTTATAATATCATTTACTTGGAATGTAATTTGAGTGTCTTGTATCTTATGAGATCTGTTATTAGTTCCCTTCAAGATCTCAAAAAGATCGCCATAAATTGTTTGTATGAAACCACCACACAGCTTCTAACTAATCATCTAAACTTTATTGTTTTTTGCTCCCTTAGCAGAGGTGTTTTTGAGAAAAATGTCCTTTCCGTATTTCCCGATATGTGTTTTTATGATTCAATTGACTAACCTAGTTAATATTTATCGAAAAAATATAAGTGCACAGGAAGGTTCGGTGGATCACTTAAACCGGAGACTTTCTCCTGGTTTCCTGCAATGCCTTCTTCAAACTTGTTCTTCTGGCTCCTAATCAATTACAAACATGATTTCCAAGACATTGCATCTGAATTTATATATGTTCTTCAATTTCCACACCGACGCTGTTAGCCAAAGTGATTTCTTCCTTTTGAAGCTTAAGACATTTTGTGTTAAATGCTCATTTTAATAATTACAATCTCATAAATACACTACATTAGCACCTGCATGATATATAATATATATATTTAATCGCTAGGTAAATTGCTAAGATGCTAAATTGTATTTTGTTCGATAGTTTAAATTGCTTCGCACCTGCCACCTCGCGCTTACCCAAAAACCAAACGTAATTTTGTAAATGTTTGAAATTTTTAATAATTTAACCATTTTGATATTCCAGAAATATAAACTAAGATTCATTCCCACGGCTTCTCTGGCACCTCCCAAAACGCCTCCAGACAGCATCGACGAGTACCCACTGCAAACTCCTCAATCCTTAAAAGCGTTTCAATGAAGCATTGGTTCTCCACAGGTAACTAAGGTCACACTAAGGTGATATTAAAAATGTCATATTTTTCAACAAATGAGACGACAGGTCCTAAAGTTGTGACGAATGAAAATTTGTCCAGCAAATAATTTTTTTAGAGCTTCAAAACTATAACCCATTGTGAGTATTTTTATGCAATATCTCCATGACCAATCGTAAGTCATCGTAATGTCATCGATATACAAAAAATGTCAAGCGATAACCATGGCCAGGAAATGAAATGAGAAAGCAAATGATTACATACGACAGTTATAAATAGATGGACAGGTGATCATCAATAATGCGCTCGTCTGATTGTGTAAATGTTTCAACGCATTCGTAGGTGCGTAGCTTCACAACAATTATGAAATTACAATTATATATTAGAATTACAATTACAGACATTCATTCTTCTCTTCCAGCCAGTGTAAATCTCGCAAAATAGTCAAAATGAGGACAGTTTTTGGACAGATTTAGTTCCAGAGGAAGCAATTAGGACCTCTGATAAGTTGAAACAAAATACTGTTAAAACGTTCAGTATTTACGAGCGACTGAAATACAAAATGGCGATCCAAGTTTTTACGAGATTTTACATTCAATTTGTTAAAAAACAACAGAAATTGACGAATAATACTAGCAGTAACAAGAAATTACGTCAAAAGGGTTCGAATAAAAATTCTTACAAATTCTGCGAAATCCAAATCCAAGGACCAGATTTAAAAAAGAATTAAATCCTTAAAAGTGCTTAAATAGAAATCATTGTTAAGCCACCATTATCGTTATCATCACACTATCATCATCATTACCACCACCACCACCTTAGTCCTAAGGACATTAGCGGATGGCATCAAAACGATCAACAGAATATTTAAAAAGAGAGCGACTGATAAAACATGAAATTATGATAATGATTGCGCTGACTAATGACGCACAATCGTACCGAATTTAGGAAGATGCTAGAAATTCTTTTCAGACGTGCAGGTAATCAATAATACTTAACAATTTAGATTAATAATTAAAAATTAATTATACTTAATAATTAAGATTGCTTCACGATTAATATTAACGATTATTAATGCGGGAATAATATTGATTAAAAATCACTAATCAATAAAAATTAGTATAATTCATGGATTAATAATATTTAAGATCAATCAGTCAGTAGCTGTAAATAAACCGCCACAACGCCCATCACCATGATCGAGATGGTGATGATGATGATGACGGAAATAATCTGGAATAATTAATATTATCATGCAGCAATAACCAATGGTTATAATAACTTTCTATTGCAGACAATGGCTATGATATGATAGCTGTGGCGATGGTGATAATGATACTGTTGATGATAACGATGTTGAACACGATGATGGTGAATACAACATCAAATGCAAATATATATTCACGGTTTACAGTCGGCAGCTTAATGATCATCACCATCATTATCATCATTACCTCGTAATGAAAATTACTGTTTACAATTACTCACCATTGATTAAAATTTCCATTAAATTTGTAACTTATAATTTCCACAAAATCATTATCCATTCGCAAAAGACAAAAGGCATCAGCAAACCCAATTGCTTCACTATCATCATCATCATCATCATCGTCATCATCATCATCATCATCATCACTACCACCTCCATAATCATCATCATCAACAAGATAATCGTAATCACAATTTTTGGAAGCCAATGAGATGTCACACAGGCAGACGGATTACGACACTTGTTAATCATTACGACGACGACGACAGCAACGACGGTAGCGACAGTCGCAACAATAGCAACGAAGTTTCATCAATGGATGGTTTGTGACGTATCATTATCACCATTCACGAACATCATCATCATCATCATCATCATCATCATCGTCATCGTCACTTCCGATCAGCAACAACAACAACAACAGATATATAGATTGCAACGTCATGACAACACCTCTGATTATGATGACGACGACCTCTAACTACACAAGCCATACAACACCGACGACGCCACTAGCAGAGGCAGTAGTAACGACAGCTGCGGCTGATGCGCCTCCGCTGCTGGGCCAGCGCCGGCGCCACTGCTGGCCATCATGTCGTTGTCGCTGGTGTGCCATATGGAAGCTTCTTGCCAGTCGAAGCGAGGCTGGTTGTTGTGGTTGTTGTTGTTGCGCCTGTGTTGTCGTACGGGATTCACGGCGTAGTTGTTGTCAACTCCTTCTTCATCTTCTTCTTCTTCTTCTTCTTCTTCTTCCTCATCCACGATTTCCTCAGCGTCGTCGTCTTCCTCTCCCTCCTCACCATCGTAGGAGTCCACAGAGTCTGAAGATGGAGGGAGAGATGAGTAAATGAATGAATGAATGAATAAATTAATGAGTAAGTGAGTGAGTAAATGAATAAACGAACGAATGAATGAATGTCTTGAAATACTTGATTAAGATTTATTATCATAACATCAACAAAAGTGATGATGATTATGACAAGATGGTGACATAAAAATTATGATGATGATGATGTCAGACGACTGACCGATAATCTGCTGTTGCTGAAGTAGCGGAGTGGTGAAGAGTATGGTGGCTGGTTTACTCGGTCCGTACTTGTAAAGCATTTGTACCTTCACAGAGTAAGTTGTACCCTCCTTCAGATTGGTCAGAGTGTGCGAAGTCACATCCTTCAAGCAAAATCCATGATCATAGTCATCATCATAATCATCATCACTATAGTTTCCACCGTGATAATTACCCCATTATTATTATTATTATTATTATTATTGTTGTTGTTGTTGTTGTTGTTGTTGCAAGGGGTCACTATGTTCCCATTTGGTTCACAGCCTCTGACAGTGCATCAAAAACAGAATAAAAAATATTGTATGAAAATAAAAATTATGATCTGTCGTTATTTGCATTATTGCTTCATCATAGTGAATTGATTCGCTTACAAAATGTGCCCAAACAAGTTATTGAAATGATGGCAAAGACGGAATCAATGATGTTAAAAAAGTATCATTATCATCATTTGCGATCATCATGGTCGTCGTCGTCATCATTTCTTATGCCCATCAAGTGTAAATTATAATACTAAAAGAATAACAGTGATAATTTAGTTATCAAGCCGTTACATCAGTATTATTAATTAGCAATAACGATGATGTAGTAAAAATAAAAATAACAATAACAGCAACAATATTAATATAAATATAATGACATCATAAATTCATTCAAAATCCATGCTAATCATAACAGCCCCAGTTAGGCCAGTAGAGCAACAACGTCTGCATGATGGATGGCTTCGGATTGATGGAACCAGCACACTCCATTAATAATTAATTACTTGTTAATTAATTTTTAATTGCAGTCAGTGGGACCAACCTTTCAATGTATCGACCCGACAGACGTGCCCTAATATGGGGTCGAACGTTGGCATTAACGGGCTTTGGTTTCATGTTTCATTGATGGCAGATGATATCAATTTTAATAATAATATTAATAACATCACATAAGTCTTACAGTAATATATTAATTATAGTAATAATAGTAATAATAACAATATTATTAATAATAATAATAGCAATAATAATACAGTAAGAACTGCCTATAGGCACAGTTTAACATTGGAGCAAAAAAATGACCCTATGAGAGGTTTTGCCATTTATATCAAGGTGTTTATGTTAAGCCCATACAAATTGATAAATAGAGGACAATTTATCACAGTTGCAAACAAAATTTAAGAAAATATTCAGCTATTACAATTTATAATGAAAAATTTTTTTTTAATAAATACTTTGATATTTTCAGAGTTCTTTAACTTAGTACTCCAGATAGCACTTGTTTCAAGTTCAGCATCATTGTATCGTTGTCATGAAATTTCAGAAAGAATTTGCAAGCAATTGACCAATATTCTTGGAGCGAGTTATTCAGAACCTTTAAAATAACTTTGCCACTGACGTCCTTACAATGCCGTTGCCTTAATCGTTTGCTTTGATATCTGAATTAGTTCTTTCGCAGAAATTACCTTAAATGTCTTTTTCAATGGCAACAATTGTATTTATTATTGGCTAAATATTTTATTTTTACAAAAATTAAATTTTCAAAAAACAAATGTGCTTATAGGCAAGTTTTGGAACCATTTCATTGCTTTTATTAAAGTTTATTAAGCGTCAAATTGTAATAAAAAAACGTTCTTTAAAAAAAAGTCCCAAGACGCAGTTTTCCCTCTATCAAGTTGTCCGTGTTGGCAGTTTTTACTATTATATTTGAGTTTCTTTGTTTTCAATCATTTTATTAAATCGATCTTCATTAATAGCACGTTTATTACAAAGCACACGTTTTACATTGATTAAATAAAATCGAACTTATTGAATTAGTTTTAATCGGATTCTGTGAAGTTCACATGTTCCAGGATCCAAGGATGATTCAAAACTTGATCAGCTGTGAGTCGCTTCTTTGGGTTCTTCTCCAAAAGTTTCGAAATCAGGTCTTTCGCTCCTTCTGACACGAAATCTTCGCATTCACTACTCACACAGTATTTCTCTCCCACAATGGATTTGAAGAGTGAAGCAAGACAGTCATCACAATTTTTATAGGGGCAATCACAATTCCCATTTGGTGCAAATGGAAAGTCTCCATAGATCATATCGAATAAGAGAACACCCAAGCTCCACATGTCACACATTTTGGTCGAATGATTGTCGCTTCCAAAGTATGATTCAGCAACTTCTGGAGCCATGTACAATGGAGTTCCCGCACATGAATTGAAAATATCATTTCCATGATCATTACAACACGGTTTCCTCGATGCTCCCATTGCTAATCCGAAGTCAATAAGCTTGACAGGAAATATGTTCTCACTTGAACACATGATATTTTCTTTTTTCACATCCCTGTGTGCTATGTCGAATTGGTGAAGATATTTCAAAGCCGCTGCTATGTCTCTTATAACATTTGCTGTGTCCTTTTCTTCCAGTAATCCGTCGACCCCAAGAAGATCAAACAGCGATCCATGGTTTAGTTTTTCCATGACTATGTGCAAATGGGAATCTTCAAAATAATAATCTTCCATCTGTACAAAGTTCGGATGACCTACTACCAGTGACAATATATCCAATTCTACTTTGGCATTCTCCATTCCTTTCAAGTCTTTCATGTCATTGGTTTTCAGAGCGTATTGGCGCTTTGTTAATTTGTTAACAACTGTTTTAATACCACCGGTCATACCTGTGCCAAGGATCTCCTCTGTGAGTTCGTATTTTAAGCTAAAAGAGTCATTTGTGCTGTCCGACTGTATGTCGTCTTTTTCACAGATCAATGTTATGTCTAGAGTGTTTTCGAGAGCAGTTGGTTTAATTGTGGGTTGCTCTGTTATGGCACATCTCGTTTCTGCATTATACAAGGGGTACTCTTCAAATGTCTTACCATATTTCTTGATCCATGGATGCTGCAAGACTTTTTCCGGAGTGTAGCGTTTTACTGGATCTTTTTCTAGCAACTTTGAAATGAGGTCCCTGCCTTCAGGGGAAATGTAGTACCATGTAATCGGCATATCGGGAATTCCTTCCACGATTTTGGCAAAGATCGTGCACAAGCAGATGTGGCAAAAATCATTAGTGCAAAATGGACAACTTCCAGAGTTTGTATATGGCTTCGATCCACTAAGAATTTCGAACATGATTGCTCCCAAATTCCACATGTCGCATTGCTTGCTATAGAAACCATTGATTTTGAAGAACTGCTTGGCAACCTCGGGAGCCACGTATGAAGGAGTTGTTAGGAAGTTTGACAGCATGTCGTCGTTATTTTCGAGAAGTTGTTCTTCACTCCTCACCGCCATTTCAAATCCACTCAGTTTCACAGGAAGTTTGTCGTCATCGCAACAAAAAATATTTTCGAATTTCAAGTTTCTGTGGGCAATATTGCATTGGTGGAGATGATGCAAGCCACCTGCTATTCCTTTTATGACTCTTGCAGCAAATTGCTCAGTAATCGGTCGATTGAGCTGTAAATAATCTCTCAGCGATCCATAACTCAATTTTTCCGTGATGATGTTTAAGTAATTTCCATCGAAGTAGTAATCCTCAAGATGTATAAGGTTTGCGTGAGAAGAACAGATCGCCAACACGCCCAACTCTTGATACGCCTTAGCGAATTTATATTCGGGATACAATGAGAGAGTTGTGAGCGTGTATTGAACATTCGTCCATTTGTTGACGACAGTGGACATCGTCCTGCATTCAACAACTTTCGTGTCGTTGAGCATGTAATAAGTCTCGAAGAACATCTCTATGTTACTGAAACCCATTTCGTTATTTTTAAGTTGAATGATTTACCAAAATGATTTGAGACTCAATTTAAACAAAGCGGGCTCTGAGCAAATGACCACAATTTGAGTTGTTACTTTTTTTTATATTTTTTGAACGACCTTATAAATCCGAAGCGAAAAAGATTCTGAATATTAAAATCAAATTTAATTATTTCTTAATCAAATTCAGCAAACGTTGGTCTAGATGTTAAATAAATTAACATTAGAATTTGTCGTCATCCTACCAGCCAGCAAAAGTGATACTGAAATCATATCTAAATGGTATTCACGTGGAGACTTTTGTCAAAGAATATGGAAACATTGCTGTACCTTTTACTGTGCATTACTAACACGACGTTATAAATGGTAATTCGAGCATTACTAATTATACAATTAATAATAATAATAATGATTATGATAATAATAATAATAATAATAATCATCATCATCAAAATAACAATGTATAATGTAATAATTTATTAAAATTATTTTTAAAATAAGTTCTCGGGTTATCCATAGCAGGCTACGTATTGTTGCCACATGTTTATCTGGCAACCACCTATATTGAAATCCAAGCTGCAAGCATTGATAAGCAAACATGCACACCAATCAGAACAATGAACATTCACAACTCCGCCGAACCACACAAATTATCAAAGCAGTTAAATTGCAACATCTTATTATCCTCTCGGTTTCCAATAGCAACATAATTTTATAATTTTATAATTTTTTTAGCATGCTATTACATATATATGTTACTTCCAGATCATCCATCAAAACAATCGCAAAGCAATCCTCACTCCTGGCAGGACCTTCGTGAGGCTCGGCGAGGCCTCCGATCCACCCGACGGTCCCCAAACTATCCGATATCCGATGGAAGACGACGACGACGATGAGGAGGATGAAGAGGCAGAGCCGTAGTACGGATGCTCCCAGGATATGCGGGCTGTTATGTTGGACCTGGATATGTAGAAGCTGTGTTGGAGATTTAGTGGCTCGTCTGCCTGTCGCACATCTGGAATAGAATGGACATTGAAGAACTGAATGAACATATTGAACATATTGAAGAACTGAATGAACATATTGAAGAACTGAATGAACATATTGAAGAACTGAATGAACATATTGAAGGTGTTGTTAGGTGAATGTTTGGATGCCTGGATATCATCATTTAACATCAGCTGACAAAAAGCTGTTATCAGGCATTATTTGCGAGTTGTTTTGGCTCAGGAAGAATAAATTGAATTTGTAAATAATGTGCCAGCTAATTAATCTAATGAAAGCCTGGGAAAAGTCTGTTGTCACAAGTTGTGACTCACAACCATCATCGCTATCATTACAACCACCACCACTATCATCATCACCACCACAAACACTATAGTTATCATCACCACCATTAAAACAACAACCACAATCATAACAAGCACCGACATCACTATAACCACCACAAGCAATGGCATCATCACCAAGGTCACCAGGTTTCAAGACCCGATGTTAATACGACGCAGAAAATTAAACTCTGACGAGTCATGACACTTCTCAGCTTATTTGTCCGATGACGACAATTAGTGCCATTAAAAGCTCGGAAACAACACCTCGTTGGCGTCGATTTCCTACAAATGGATAAAAAAAGGCGGATGGAGGGTACGAGAAACAATGGAAGATATTAAAAAACATAAAAAATAAAAATAAAAAAATAAGAAAGATATCAAAACATATAAAAAACGAAATGTGATAAGATATAAGAAAGATGAGATATAAAAAATAAAAAAACAGATAAGATATGAAATCAAAGGCAATGCGTGAGATTGAGATAAATAGTTAAAGAGTTAGATAGACAGATAAATAGATTAATAAAAGGATAGATAAAAGAGATAACATGCAAGGGCAGAGTATAGAGGATAATGCCTGCATTAAGCGCATCAATGCTCCATTGATGTGAAAGAATCCTCATCGTGACAAACGACCGAAAAAAATAAAAAATAAAAATAAGGAAAAATAAGAAGAACAAAAAAAAACGTCACAAAAACGGATAATTCGCCACTCCAGGTGAATTGATCCGTCAGTGCAGCCTCATCAGTCGGATGTAGGACGAGTGTTAAGGACACGTGCAATCAATTACCAGCAATTCAGCAATAATCGTATCGTTAATCTGTTAAATAGTCAATTAGAAAATTACTACAGCGATAATAATAATAATAATAATAAATAATAATAATAATAATTAAATTATTAACTATTACCAATAATAATACAACGACCAAAAGCATACCCCCGTTGGGACAGTCGGGCCTCTGCTTGCCGACAACGATGACGTCATAGCAGGACGGCGTGTTGAGGGTGAGTCGACCCATGGTTCCGAGGATGCCGTGGTTGGTCGTCGGTTGGATACGGATGAGGTAGCGACAGTCGAAGCGCAGGTCGTGGATGGTGTACGATGAATTCTAGATAAAAGAGAGTTTGATTACTATCAGTCAACCAATCATTCAATCAACCAATCAATCAATTAATTAATCCATCAATCAACCCTCAGTGCATCGTAAAGCAAGAAACGAGCAAACAAATGTTTTCTGGGGTACGTCGATCGACCGAGGGTCAGAGCCCCGGCCGGCCACCCTGGGGGCTACTCTCGAGCAATGAAGGAGTCCGGTCAGGAACATAAAGCATTTATGAAACGCACATGTCCCGAGCTAAACCTCAGAGGAATTTTACGAACGCCGGAAACATCTCAGCCATCAAATGGAGCAATAACTTTTCACAATGGGAACACCGTGTAATGTCCAGATTCAGGTTGACGCCACAATAACCATCACCTTGCCCGACATAATCGATATCATCATCATCATCATCATCATCATCATCATCATCATCATCATCATCATCATCATCATCATCATCATCATCATCATCATCATCATCATCATCATCATCATCATCATCATCGTCATCATCATCATCATCATCACCACCTCCACGATCCCAGTACAATAACCTGAGTGGTTGCTGACATGATTTTCGATAGACTTTCATCCTGCGAGTGGTCGGCTATGCATGCCTCTGGCGACCAGTAGAGAGCCACTTTGTCAGCTCTCGGAGTGCCGAGGAGTGCTGAGTTAGGGAGTGCAAACATATGCAACTTTCATCAGGAATGCAATATGGGACTTCAACATTCAATGTCAAAGATAATATCAATAAACCAAAAAAAATTTAATTAATTGTTAATTATTCTTTATGAGCAATAACAGCAATAATAATAATAATAATAATAATAATAATAATAATAATAATAATAATAATAATAATAATAATAATAATAATAATAATAATAATAATAATAATAATAATAATAATAATAATAATAATAATAATAATAATAATAATAATAATAATCTTTGAACAAGCTTGACCATTCCCTAGTTGCCTGCCTTGAATCCTTTGTAAATGAATCTAGTTTTGACTTAAAATCTGCTATTTCGTTTTTTTGTTGTTCAACAACAGCAAATCTTTCATCGTTCCTTTTTAGGTTTTCTTTTATTTCTTTTATGTCGGACCTCAAAGATACGAGCACGTTCAAAAAACCCAGAGCTTCTTTATTTTCTTTTATACAACATTCACACAGTTTTAAACCACACAATTCCTCTTCGCTTTTCTTGTCACTACAGCCATCTTTCTTCTTTGACAACGGCATGTTGTCACAATCCGCAAAATCGATACTGTGATTAATTTATATTAAGCTATTCGAGAAAAATTCGTGTTCTAGTGGAATAAAGCACGAATTCAGAAGTTATCGGAGTCGTAACGCACTGATGGGCGATAACCAAGATCAAAATTTGTAGAACCATCTTCTTGTTTCTGATGTTGGGTCTGTTCAAAAATCAGTTGAGGCAACAAAATCATCATTTGAGACTTCTAATGATAGATTGAATAGAAAGAACAATATCGTGGTCTACAACTTGCCTGAGAGGGATTCAAAAAATGCAGATAAAGATGAAGTACTGAAGTTGTTGTTGGAAATAACAGGCAGGGATTTTAAAGAAGATATGGAGTCCCTGAGATTAGGAAGGAGAAATGAAGAGACCAATAAAACCAGACCAGTTTTATTAAAGTTTAGCAACCTATGTCATAAAAATTTAGTCTTTGAAAACAGCTTCAAATTGAGAAAGAGTGAAACCTTCTCAAGAGTGATTCTAAACAATGATTTATCCAAGGAGGATAGAGAACTGTGCTCCAAACTGTTAAAGGAGAAGAAGGAGGAGATCAGCAAAAAAGAAGATGTAAGCAAGTGGGTTTTTAGAGTCAGGGGTCAGCCAGGAGACTTTCATGTGGTTTCCTACAGGAGACGAAATTTATAACTAAGAACAGTTCAAGAAGATCAAGTCTAACAATTTGGTTGTCTAATGTGGATTCCTTATCAAATAAATTTATAGAGTTTCAACATCTTGTGGAGCTCCATGCTAAAACTGATCTGATATTTCTAAGCGAGACTAATCCCAAGCATTCAAAATCCATTCACTTATTGTCAGAATATCAGATAAATGGGAGGCAAGTTTTGTCATGTGGTTTTCAAAAAGAGAGGTACAGAGGGATATTGTTGTATCACAAAGAAAGCCTTTTGATCAGTGAAATTATTTTGGAGAGTGAATTTCTGGAGAAATTATGTGTCAGAGTAGTAACTTCACATGGATTTCTCAATGTACTGATGATTTACAGAAGTCCAAATAGTTCATCAGACAACAACGACAAATTAATGCAGTTGTTGGGGGAATTTTTTTGTTTGGAAGGAGATCATTTGCTCATAGGAGATTTTAATTTCCCAGATATTGATTGGTTAACGACAAGTTGTTCAGGTTCTACAACAAAGATTGAAAATAGATTTTTGAATTTTTTGGATGACAGATTTCTGACTCAACACGTCATGGAACCAACGAGATTTAGATTCGGACAAATTGCACATATCCTTGATTTGGTGATATCAAATGATATAGTAGAGAATGTTGTTTGCCTCGCACCATTGGGAGGTAGCGACCACTCTATTGTTTCGTTCAATGTTATATGTGATGTTGAAGATAGCGCCAGAGCTAGAAGAAAGCCCTGCTATGATTTAGGAGATTACACCAGTTTAAATAATGAACTTGATAACAAGCTGGTGGATGTTTTGGAACCCTCTTTGACTCTTGAATCAAAGTGGACAGCCTTTAAAAATACTTTAAAAGAGCTGACAAAAAAACACATACCCCACAGACTGTGCAAAAAGTTTAGATTCAAAATGACACCAGAGCTTCATGAATTAATAACGAGGAAACACTATTGCTGGGGACAGATCTTCAGGTATGGTGACACGAACAGAATCAACGAATTCAAAGACCTTAGAAAAAGAGTAAAAAAATTGTCTGTGAAGCTAAATATAGAAAGCCAGAATCAATTAGCAATCAAATTCAAATCAAATCCAAAATTATTCTGGAATCATGTACAAAAGAAAACAAGAAGTAAAGATGCAATCAGTACAATCTCAGTGGACGGCACTGATTTGATCGGAGGCAAGGAGAAGGCACAGGCTTTTGCGGACTTTTTTGCATCAGTGTATATCACGGATACAGGTTCGGAAGGGACACCTGTTTTCAATCCCACAGTTCCGGGAGTCGAGATGGAGGAGGTTCGGATCGACATAGATGTATTGTGTAGGAAGTTGAAAGATCTAAACAGCAGTAAATCAGCGGGACCAGATGGAATTCATCCAAGAGTTTTAAAAGAGACACGGGAATCGATAAAGTGTTATTTGAAACACATCTTCGATTGCTCCATTCAGTCAGGGGTGGTGGTGGAAGACTGGAGATCTAGCTATGTGGTTCCTCTATTCAAAAAAGGAATAAAAAGTGTAGTTTCAAACTATAGACCTGTGTCGTTGACATCGGTTTGCAGCAAAATATTAGAATCAATCATTAAAGACCATCTGATAGCTCACTTTTCAAGAAACGATCTTTTCGCTCAAAATCAGTTTGGATTTTTACCATCTCGTTCTACGACTCTCCAAATGCTCAGATTTATGGATACACTTACCAGTGCGGTGGAGGACGGAGATGAAGTCGATGTAATTTACACGGACTTGGAAAAAGCCTTCGATAAGATCTCGCATGAAAAGCTACTCTTCAAGCTAGAGAGATATGGGGTGCACCACATGGTGGTTGTGTGGATTGGTAATTATTTGTCGGGCCGGAGTTTCCAGGTGAGGGTCGGTGGGGAGCTGTCAGACTCGTTGCCTGTGACTAGCGGGGTCCCTCAAGGCAGCGTACTTGGTCCATTGCTGTTTCTCATATATATTAACGACATATACACAGTTTGTGAAAACTTATTCTTGTATGCGGATGACACAAAAATATATAGAGTTATTAGCGAAGAGGAGGACTGCAGCAAGTTACAGGTGGACGTGGATAACGTAATTGATTGGTTCAACAGATGGCAAATGAAAGTTAATATGAACAAATGTTGTGCACTGCATGTAGGGGGGAAACACCGCTTGAATAGCTACCAGCTATCAGACCTAGATGGAACAAAATATGAAATTCCAGTTTACAACTCGTTCACGGACCTTGGAATTATAGTAGATTCAGATTTAAAATTCAAAGAACACATTCTCTCACGGGTTAAGAAAGCAAATATGATGTTGGGTATCATAGCAAGAAATTTTAGATATCTGTCGGATTTTGCTTTCGTGGGTTTGTATAAGTCTTTGGTGAGGTCTCAGTTGGAGTATGGAGTACAGGTGTGGAGCCCTTATAGACAGGGATTGATTGATGCGATAGAAGGGGTACAAAGAAGAGCTACAAGATTAAGACAATCCTGTAGGAACCTTCCTTACCAATCGAGACTAGAGAAACTGAAATTGCCAAGTTTGTGTTACAGAAGAAAAAGAGCTGATTTGATTTTGTTGTTTAAGTTGTTGACAAGTGGAACGAGAGATTTAGTTTGTCCTTCCCTTTCTGTCTGCACATATTCCAAGACCAGAGGACATGAAAGAAAACTGATGACAAGACTGGCCCACAAAGATTGCAGAAAGTTTTATTTTTGCAACAGAGTGGTCCAGGAATGGAACAGTTTGCCACAGGAGGTTGTGATGTCAAGGGATGTGGAAGAGTTTAAGAGAAACTTGGACGGTTTTTTTGTTAATAGAATTTACAATTTAGATTGAGGGGTTGGCGCACTGGTTTTCGTTTTGTTTTCGGTTTCGGCGAGGGGCCGTTGGCCTGAGCTGATTTTTTCAAATAAAAAAAAAAAAAAAAAAATAATAATAATAATAATAATAATAATAATAATAATAATAATAATAATAATAATATATAATAATAATAATAATAATAATAATAATAATAATAATATGTATTTGTGTTAATGATAATGATGGTGATGAGGAGGGTAGTGATGACGATGATGATGAGTGAAATACAAAGAATGAGGCGAATAAATTCTGCACTGAGCCGCCAGTGGGACATTAATCAGATTACAACAATGAATTGACAAGCACCATGGAGATAAAAAAAACAACAGCGATGAGAGAATCAATGACAAAACATCATCAACACATCACTACGACAACCATCCATCCATTCATCCATCCATCCATCCATCCAGCCGCCCACCTGGACTGAACTCCCAGGACACGTTGGCTTTCAGGTTTCCATGGTGATAGACCGGCCGGTCAACGACCACCCCGATCGGAGACGAGGGCGTAGGCATCGATCGAAAGCCATTGGAGGACTGGAGGGTCTGATGGTGCATGTCGTTGGCTGGAAATGAGTAATTAATATTCATTAGTTACTCAGATTCCCACCAGAAGACACCCCAATCAATGCCTCGTTGGAATGCAAAGTGAAAAATGAAAAAAAAATAAATTCGAAAAAAAGATATGACTTCAAAAGATGGCTTAATCTGAAGCTTATAATCTTGCGTCGTTGTCATTTAACTCTTGCAAGAGTTTAATAAATTTATCACGAGCTACATAAATGGCTAACAAGAAACGCCTATGACGCTATGCCTATGCAAGTACATAAATCAGGTTTATTTACATTTAACGAACACTTTTCTCACGGGTCAAAAGCTTGCCAGTCATCGATGTGACATCGTCATTCATAACAAGTCGATTAGCATAATGAATAATTATGCTAATTGGCAATTAAGTCATAAGCCCAAGAAATATGTTGCTCATTCAAAGGACATTTTCATAATAACTTAGAGTATGATGAACGACGTAAACATGCGCCCAGCGATGCAATTAACATTTCAATAATTAACATCCGATATAAAGCCAATATATATGCACACGAATAATTAATTACATCATTTATAATGAATGCATGCAATTCATGGCCGCCTAATAATTCACGACCGTCCGGCTCATTATTAAACACGATTTATCGTTGCATGGGAACGAACAATGGCAAAAACCAAGTCGGAATGAGACGTGGGTATGATGTGGAGAAGGACTCGCTAGAATGAATTCCAAGAGTTACTGAGATCCATAAATAGCAGCCAATGGGAGGCGATATCGAGCGGCCATGGAATGGTTCCGGGCAGATCGTGGGCGATGTTTAAGACTCCAAATTCCGAAAACGGAGTCGAAACAGTTCGACACGTCTTATAGACGATTCCAATGGACGGATGGATGCTCGGGCGTGGGCGTTGTTTGTGGATGTTCGTACGGACGAAGTGGTCGCTTTTTAGATCATGATCTTTTTATCCATTATAAATAACTTTTATGTTAATTTTAGGTTAATACGCTTATTATTATTATTATTGTTATTATTGTTATTATTATCATTATGCTTATTGATATTGTTTTAAAGTTTATTACTATTGGTATTATAATACTTATTAATAATAACATTATTATAATTATTATTATTATTATTATTATTGTTATCGTTATCATTATCATTATCATTATCATTATTATTATTATTATTATTATTATTATTATTATTATTATTATTATTATTATTATTATTATTATTATTATTATTATTATTATTATTATTATTATTATTATTATTATTATTATTATTATTATTATTATTATTATTATTATTATTATTATTATTATTATTATTATTATTATTATTATTATTATTATATTATTATTATTATTATTATTATTAATCATCAATAACTGGGGGGAGAAACTCAGAGGTCGGAATTGATAGCAACACGTTGCATCATCAGCGCTTGTAATCGATGCATTATGAAGGCTGTGTCTGATAAATATTACAGTCCTGCAGTTTCGAACAACGCAAAAGAATAAATAAGTCGTAAGAGATATCGATAACAATGAAAACAATATTTTCTGTTAACCGGACAACCAGATGCTGCATAGGATTTATCATCCGTACAATCATCATCATCATCATCATCATCATCATCATCATCATCATCCTCATCATCATCATCGTCATCGTCATCGTCATCGTCATCGTCATCGTCATCGTCATCATCAACAGCAATACCACAATTAACATTGTCACCATCATCATTAACATTATTATTAAAAAGTAGAAATTAATTAAGTAAAAGAAAAGAAATAAACATAACTGTTATCTGGATTTATGATTAATTATGAAAGAAGGAATAACAAATTCCCAATTCATAATGTATAACACATAAAGTGCGATGCACAATGCGTAAAGCATACAATGCACAATGCACCACAAACAATGCACAATGCATGGCGTTCGATCCAGGAAAGAGAAAAATTCAGAGACAAAAAATTAATAATGAAACATTCGACCAATCTCCATGAAAGAAAAATATCCATTCATTTCCCCGTTTGAAAACAACTCGAATCCGAGATTTTTGATTTACTGAAAATGTGCCCCAACAAGACAGAACAAGGCATTGGAAATCTGTGTGTCAAGCAGATTGAAAATCTCCGGTTTTGTCTTAATTATCTCAAGATTGAAATTGTTTGTTCTGGCTTGTAACATTGCAAGCAGACAAATTACAGTTAGAACTGTTACAAATCAGTGGCGCTTCTTAGGATTGCATCTGATTACTGAAACAAGTCTACATCCTTAGATCAACAACATAAAAATATAATGTATAAAAAAATATAAAAAATGATAAGAATGACAACAAAAGTAAAAATCTATAAACATCTGCTTGCAGTGACAGATTTAGGGGGATTTTTAGGTTATAAGAAACAAAATTAATTAAATCCATTCTCCTTTATTTTTTAAACTTTATTTAAATAATTGAAGTAAATTAACATTTTTAGTAACTTTGCAACCCCTAAATCCACCCACAGGTTCCAGGGATTGGTCCCCCACAAAAGTGTTCGAGACCACTTTCTTCATGTTGCACTGTGGGGCTTGACAGATCTCCTGAATACATACGCCCAAAATATTTCTCAGGGAATACGTGACTCTTCCACTTTTAAGAGATCATCAGTTAATTTAAAATTATGCAAAACAATCAGCCATCATCATTAGGGAGACTGATAGCAAGTCATAAATCAATAAAAAAAATCTAATGGCCATTATAGTCCTCATCTTGGCTTCTAATGATCATTAATTTAAAAAAAAAACATTTCATAAGATGAGAATCAAGTTGAAAAGCAAAAATTTAAAAACAAATGTCAACTGTAAGACATAAAATAAGTTCATTACAAAAAAATAATTGATATTAAGTTAAACCTTAAACATTTCCTCCTCCTCCCCTAGGTTCTAAGATAAATAATCAACGAGATACGAAACTGAAAATTAAAAAAAAGCGAAGAAAGTTAATCAACGCCGAAATAAAAGAACATTCTCTGAAACACGCAGAAGGAAAACACTCACAAAAAAGAGAAGCTTCTACAAGGATTAAAAAACAATTTCAAAGAAATATTGAAAAGGAAAAGAAGTTTTAATCTGCAGAGAATTAAATTTCAATACCACCGTAGTGCACTTCCATAGGATAAGTTGTGATCTGCAGGCCGACCTTGTCACTCTTCAACTTCCCTTCGCCATATTGGCAAATAGCCTGAATCTATAAAATGGGCAAAAAAAATGATTTAACAAAGTTTAACACATTATACAGACTAATTTAAAAAACTAAATTTTATTTTCTTCTTATTACTCAGCAACACATTCCCCGCCAACTTACGCAGACATCCAGAAAACAACATGGCTAAAATTTTGAGACGCAGTTAAATTTTTAAAAAATTAAAAAAAAAATATCTCATCTTTTTAGCTAAAATTATATATAATTTTAATTTTTAATGATAAAAATAGATTTATTTTCTTTAAACCAGTGGCGTTATTAATTAACATTAAAAAGCTTGCGTGATCAAACATTACAAGAATTCATTAACGGTCATCATTTAAGCTGAAACTTTTAATGAATATTAAAAAAACAATTTTATTTGAAAAAATTCGTCTGAGTATTTTCTCGAATTAGAATGAGATAAAAGAAATTATCGAGAGACATCAAATGGCCTAATTAGTAACTACCAAAGCGTAGTGTCGTCACGTACGATTTAAGAAAACAGCCTTAAAAGGATTTAATTTCTCGCAAAAAACTCCAATTGCCAATGAAAAAATACTAAATTCACTACGATGTCGTCGTCATTGAGAATCACGAACAGCCGTCTTTTTCGTTTGAACGTTGAGAAGCCCAACAAAAATTGATATTCTAAAAAGAAAAAAGGGACTTTCTTTGAAAGTTACTTTGGAAAAACACAAATAAATGTTTCATCTGAAGCCGCACAAGTCCCTAATCTTCGCCATCAAAAATTTCTTCGGCAAGTTCTTCAAAAGCGGGGCTCACGAACGTAGAGAGACAGACACGCAGACGGTTGGGAAAACAGATAGAGATGTTGGGAGGGAAAGAATAATAGAGCGGAACGGGAACAGTCATGCGTGACGAGTGTTTTATCTGTTTGTGTGTGCATGTTTATTAAGATGTCAAATAAAGTGCAGAACAAACTGAAAATTCAATAAAAAGGTTTTAGTAGAAATTAAGATAATAGGCGAACAAACGCGATATTGCTAATAAATATCGATATTAACTTAAGTTGATTCGTTGTAAAATTCTTGAGTTCAACAAGGACAATAAAAAAAGCAGACGATTTTAAGGTTGGAATGGCGTGGCATTTGCTTCTTTATGCTTGCAATCCAAGGAAATGAATTTAAGTAAAACATAACAAAAAAATTAATTTATTAAATTTAAATACTTAATAAAGGAACGTCAAAAATGCAATTTAAAAATACTCTAAAAATTCCAGGAAAATGAATTCAATTTTTTTGTTTGTTTCGTTTTTGATTTAAGAATGCTTTCCACTCGAGATGGCGCTGCTAATTGGAAAATCCGATTGTCGTACGTAATCTCTTTCTTCCTGTAACCGCAGCAGACGTTCTGACGACACTCTCCTTGAATAACCACCCAATCATCGCCATCACCATCACCGTCATCCTATCATTATAACCATCGTCGACATCACTATCAGCTTTATCATCATCATCATCAGCATCATCATCATCATCATCACATCATCATCATCATCATCCATCATCATCATCATCATCATCATCATCATCATCATCATCATCATCATCATCATCATCATCATCATCATCATCATCATCATCATCATCATCATCATCATCAGCATCATCATCATCATCATCATCATCATCATCATCATCATCATCATCATCATCATCACCATCATCATCGTCATCGACATCATCATCATCTTCATCGCTATCGTGAGGTTATGATAATTATCATAAGCATCAGCATCACGGAAATCTTTGCCATTCCTACCATCTCTACTTTCATCATTATGTATCTCTAACTCTTCATCTATCTACCTCTCAATCCGTCTATCCATCCATCCACCAACCCATCTATCCATCCACTCATCACCCATCCATCCATCCACCCACCCACCCATACACCCACCCACCCACCCATCCACCCATCGGCAACATCGTGCTTCGTAATGGATCATTCGCCGTCCGCGATGACTGAGGGGAGCTGCAGATGGCACTCGTAACAAGGAATCGAGTCACCGCCGCAAAACGTCAATAATTATTGAAATTAAGACGGACAAGTCATTTGCATTTTGATCGACGAATTTTATGCAAACCGCCAACACGGAAATCCTCTGGATTTTCCGACCTGCATCGCAGCGACACGTCATTTCCGGGAGAAATCGAAAATCGAGACTGCTGCCGGTCGACGCTGCTACAATGGCGTCTGTCGCCGTGGCGGCTGAGATGACTTTTTAAAGATTACTTTTTAGGATTTTTATACCAAATGAAGTTTAATTTTTGTAATAATAATGTTAAATAAAATAACAATTAATAAAAATTTGATACTACTAACGTTTTACATTCCGGAATAAACCTTCAGTAATATTTTAACTAGTTATTTTATCTCTATTCATGATGATATAGGTAAGGCGTGATATTTAATGTTATTTATTATTAATATTATTATTATTATTTTTATTATTATTATTATTATTATTATTATTATTTATAAATATTTGCTTTTAATAACAACACCACTTAGTTGGATTAACTAGGTCATACAAGGACAATAAGTCATGTCAAAGTTGCTTAAATCAGTCGGGTCATCATCCATGCATTTCCGAATAATGAAAAGTAAGATCATGTCCTCCATCCATCCATCCATCCATCCATCCATCCATCCATTCATCCATCCATCCATCCATCCATCCATCATATCAAAATATATATTATGCCATTAAATAATATATGCATTCATCTATCCAAACCTAAGTCAAGCCATCCAATACAATACTATTCGTGTGTCCACCCATCCATGCATCTCATTAATTCATTAATCCTTCGACCAATTCATTTAATCATTAACACATTAATTCCACGAAAATAAATTTAAAGCTTTATTGGACTTGGAGAAGAAGATCGAAATAGAACGGAGGTCGTCCAATGTCATTATTTCAGGTCTCACACAAAGACCTGATACTTGACAGTTTTTGGGGAGTTCTATGAAAGAAACTATCAAACCTTTAGTGATTAGAACCAGGAGACTGGGCAAGAGACAAGGGTCCTGCTTCCAAGCTCTGTGTCACTCTTGAAAGCAAAAGCTCTGTTGATTCAATCATGTTTTTTAATCAAGATTTGACTCGTATGCAGACTGAGCAAGCACAGGGTTGAAAAAAGCTCAGCTTCTCAACCCACTGCTCCTGAAAGGCACTTTCGGTGACAGACAAAGTGCCCAATTTCAACCAGTGACCACAATGTCATTGTTCTCAGGCCAAACATTTTCAGCAAACTTTACAATCACCATCAATCATTTACATCAACCCATAATTTTAAGAAAAGAAACTTGTTTTACTGATCAACAAATACTTCTCACATATTGATTGGATCACAATATTTCAGTTTTGCCCAAATGTGGATTTCTGCTGGAATGGATTCAAACACAAGATCAACCTAGCTATAGACACCTTATCCCTAAATTTCCAGCCATTGATCGAAAAAGCAAGAAATAATATCTCCATTATTTCAATAAATTGATTACTGATAAGTATAAACTTTAGCAAATCTGGAAAAAGGATAACAGTGATGTCAACAAAAACAATTTCTACAGATTTGCTAAGAATTGCACTGCAACAATGAAGGCCTCTCAGGAGATTCAGCTACTAAAAAACAAGAATATTGGTCAGCTTTATAAATATGTCAACAAAAAGTTGTGCACTAGAGCTGGGGCCTCAGAGGTTGTCAGATGTCACCCTAACACGAGAACCATTGGAAATTGCAAACACTTTCAATAACTACTTCTCATCAGTTTTCACAAAGGATGATGACAAATTAACGTATTATTTCTTCAAAAACATCTACAAAATGCCTGTGGCTTTTTTGACAAAATGAAAAGTTGGCTTAGGGACTTTCTCAAATTGAGGTCACAAAGAGTCAACATTAATGGCTTTATCTCTGATGAAGTTTCTGATGAAGTGGAGTCCCTCAGGGCAGTGTTGTTGGGCCAACCTTATTTCTACTCTTCATTAATGACCTACCCAGCACCTTTGCTAACTCACACACCATTTGCAAGCTCTTTGCAGATGTTGTGAAGCTCTACAACAAGTCTCCTTACCAGTTACAATATTGTCTTGACAGGATAGCAGAATGGAGTGATAAATGGCAGTTGCAACTTGCTCCTGACAAATGCCAGATTTTCTCACTGATTGGCTGAAAAAGTTTTAACCTTTGTGAATGTTTGATTGATAGTCACAAACTAACAATATGGTTGACATAGTTCGAGATCTAGGGGTGCTCATTGAGTTTTTCCTCCACTTTGACATACATATTGAAAATATAATAATAAAAGGCATCAATTATATCTAAACTGATTCTAATGTATTTTTCTACAAGAGACTAAAACATTCAAATAAATGCCTTCTGCCTTCTGTTAGACCAGTACTGGAATACAGCTCTCCTGTCTGGAATACCCACAGGAAGTCACTCATAGACAAGATAGAAAAAATTCAGAAGAGATCTACCAAAGCATTCCCCACTCTGACCTCTCATCCCTTTATAGGGCAAAGACTGAAACTGCTCAAATTACATTTCTGCATTCTTGAGACAAATTAATTTTTGAGCACTTTGTGTGCCTTTTTGTGGCCCAACTTCGTTGCTCGGATATTTTTTGTTTACATTTTATTGCTTGGTCACGTAAGCGGTTAAAAGCCCTTTGACCGCGTGTGAATAAATAAATAAAATAAACAAAAAAAAATTCATTCATTGATCCGTGAAGGAGTGAATGAAAGGGAAATGAGACGAAAACAGAACAAGTGGTTGTGCATCCATGGAGTCCCGAGAACTAAAAAAAGATGAGTTGAATCGGGCGATATCGGAGAAGTAGTTTTTCTTTGGAATTTGTTTTCTTCTTCGGAGGGAGATTTTTTATCTATGTAATTTGCAACACGTCCCTAAAACGTTTTTTTTTATCTATGCAAATCGCGAGAAGAATTTTGAGCTCATCGGACTTCCGGTTCTCCGCTTATCCCTCTGCTTGGATTCTCCTATGTCCTTACAAAGGGGTTTTGTGGATGATCATCGTCGTCGTCGTCATCGTCATCGTCATCGTCATCATCATCATCATAATCATCATCATCATCATCACCACCATCATCATCATCGTCATCATTATCGCCATCGTCATCTTCATCATCGTCATCATCATCGCCATCGTCATCTTCGTCGTCGTCGTCGTCGTTGTTGCCATTTCTCAGAGTGATGAGGACTGGGCAGGATGGAGGGAAGGAAAGAAGAAGAAGAATGAGATGAAAGAGTGAGTGGTCGTGGGATTAATGAATGAATTTGTTAGCATTAATTCATCCTCATCGCTCGGACGCCCACTCGGTTGTCGGCAATTTTTCATTTCAAGCAAACCATCCTCTGAAACTGGTTTTTCAATCTTCTTGCTTTTCATTTGTCACAATGACTCACCCTACCAATTGATTAATTCTCTTCGACTAATTTTTCTGAACCCCATCCATCCGTCCGTCCGTCCGTCCGTCCATCCATCCATCCGTCCGTCCGTCCGTCCGTCCGAACATCCATCCATCCATCCATCCATCCATCCACACACCTGTACGAAGTAGGTGGTCTTCGGTTGAAGGTCAGGTATTTGAAAGTTGAGTTGATCACCTGGCACCACCTGTCTGAATTCCATGACGTTTGACGGTGAATTTCGAGGTCTGTTGCTCCAGAAAAGCTAATGGTTTAATAAAAAATAAATCTTAATTAAACCACTGTTTTCATTATTAATTACATCAAGAATGGTCTGAAATCCATATCATTATATAAATTATTATATTATTTTACAATTTCAGTGTTAACAACAACAACAACAACAAAAGCTGTTAATAATAGTAATGGTAATATCTGCCTAATACCAGCTGGATCTTTTTCGGCCACTTTGCCACTTTACAGCCTCAAGTCTTAGTAATGAAATCCCACTCCACGGGCAATCTTTTTTATGCACGGCTGATCGTGAATGTGTTGTGAATTGTCACGAGAGAATGTAAAATGTAAGTGCCGTACGATGATCAAATGGACCGTGGGCTTTTGTCAGGCCGGCGGACGTTATCACCGTTCCTTTTGTCCGTGAATCATCTTTAAGCCTCTCAATTGCCGGATCAACTAACGCTTAAATGTGTTAACACCGACGGAGCATGAATGGGACTGAAGCAGTTTGGGTGGACAGATGGAAAGGTTATTATGTAGGTGGGTGGGCAGGTGGATGGATGCGTGAGTAGGTGGATGGGTAGATGGGTGCACGAATGGGATATCAGTAAGATGTTGGTCAGTATGAAATAAAGTAAGAAATTAATTTTTAGTCGTTTTAAAAAAAAAATTATTTTTCTAAATATATAAACAATAATTTAATATTACTAGTAGCAGCAATAACAATTGGTAGCATTATTAATAATAATATAATGTTAAGTAATATATCAATATTGTAATAATATCATCATTAACGTTAAATGCTAATATCATTATTATTATTATTATTATACTACTACTACTCAATCAATTACCTAACCTTGTATCTGCTAATAGGTAAGTCACTCCTAGCTGGGGGTAACCAGTGCACAATGACAGATACTTTTCCCCCTGTTATGAACGTATCTCCTTCTGTGAAGTTTACAGGTGGGCTGGGTTTACGTGGTGCTAAATAGAAAAATTATTTTTAATTATTATTACTACTATTACTTTTTTTTTTACAAAAGACCTCTCATGAGTCGTCATCGTCGTCGTCATCATCATCATCATCCGCAAACAAGGCGCAGAACAAATCACGCTTTGTCCGTGAAAAGCCAACGCGGAGATCGAAATCAATTTATCGAAGAATTATGAAGAATATCGAGATAAATAAATTAAAAAAAAAATAGACCGAAAATTGAGGAGGAGAATTGCCCTCGGAGGCAACATGGTAGAACATTCAGGTCACGTGCTCGAGCAACAATTGGCAAATTACCGGGAAAAGTCATAAAAGAGGAAATACGAAGTGATAAACAAAACAAAACAAAGCAAAAGATATAAATCGGTTGCAAATGCAATAATAATAATAATGATAATAATAATAATAATAATAATAATAATAATAATAATAATAATAATAATAATAATAATAATAATAATAATGATAGTAATAGTAATAATAATCGCAAGAACAATGTAATTTTAATGATAATATTAACCAGGTCTAAAATTGATTCTCAATCGCACGTATCTTGGGAATTGTTATCAAAATCAAAAACACCCCTGCCAACGATATAAGATATAATATAATTATTTTAGAAGAACGAGCAATATTACGATGGCAGCACGGGGTTCAAGCCCCGCTGCGGGTGCACCGTCCTAATCATCTAGCTATGTAACGGACGTTAATAAAAAAAAAAAAAAAAAAAAAAAAAAAAAAAAAAAAAAAAAGAGCAATATTAAGAGATTAAGTCAAAAACAATTCTCGAGGATCTCTTTGAGATCTGCGACAAAATTGAAGTTATCAAGGATAACAATTTGTCTCGGGTCTAAACAAACAAATTTGTAATTTCATTTGTATAGCGCTCATTCCGTGGCACAGCAGGCTGGTTTAGAATAGTCATTTGTCATTATTGCCGTATGCTGGAAATTAACCCATTTGGCCAACATGCACGCCGATTTTAATGTAATGATTCGATGGATAGACATATATTTTTAACATTTACCAATCAATTTGTAGGGATGAATATTATTATTATTATAATATTCTTATATTATTATCTTAATATTATAATATTATAATTATTATTATAACATATAACTATTAAAAATATAATTACTACTATTGACAATAAAACTATTTAATGTGTAGGAAAATGATATTAAAACACCTGAATAAAATGATTTCACATGCAAAATGATAAAATAAAATTTATATTAATCTCTAAATTCACTTCTAACAACCTGGTATTAGCTGGTCGTTGTACAGACCCTGCACAAAGATTCTCTGGTTGTACTTGTCGACATCATGACGCATAATCTTTATTTATTTATTGGTTTATTGATTTATTTATTTCATTAGAGTCTGTTGCATAACTAAGATGACTATGACGTGTAACCGGAATTTAATATTAGTATTAGGTATGAGTGGCGTCATTATCAGCAGAGATTTTTGGTTGTTGAAATGGCAGGAAAGCTAACTGAAAAATAATTTTTAAATCAGAATTTAACATGATACACTTACCAATATGAGGATAATATTTGATTTATATATGATGAATAATTAGAAGCCTAAACCAGTACAATAATTTATATATGGAAAAATTTGATAATTTGAAACATAAGCAAAAATTATGCAGGGTAATCACATCCTCGTAATAATCACGTAATGATTATAATAATGTAACAATAATAAAGTAAATATTTTATAATATGATGATGTCGGAATATTATAAAAACATTTAACAGCAGTATTATAATTAGATAATATTTGAAGAGATTTTTGCAGCAAATGCTACGAATGTAATAATAAAAAATATTCTTAAAAATGTAATAGAAAAGTAGTAACAAGTGCTGTTATAATTGTTATTATTCTTATTAACCGACATACACAGCAATAATAATAATAATTTAAAAATAATAAAGCCATTATCAAGCTGTCTTTCGATGGTGGATCGTCCAAATGTCTCGTAATTATAAATTTTAAAATGTTATTACTCAATAATTCTACTTAAAGTAAATATTAAGTGTTGGAAAAACATTTTCTCAACGTTTCAGCAAAAACACCTTTGCTAATGAAATCATGTAAAGCCATATTTAAAAGTGAAAGGATGTCGCTGTTGAGGGCGCATATAGGACAACTTTTTCTTTAGATGGTCTGATCGACCAGTCAACGAGATGCAATTTGATTGAATGCAGTGGTTGTTGTGATTTAATTTATGATTTTAAATAATATTTATAATGATTTGTTGAATAAATATTTTTATCACAACTGCTAAGCAAAATAAAAATAATCTCGATGACGTTATTGCTGGTGCGTGAAACTTTATAATTAAACATATTATTGCTTAAATATTCATTAATCCTTCCTAATGTAAATCGACTGTAGGGAAAAGATTTAGTATAAACACCTTTGCTAATGTAACCTCATTAAGTCACACTTCAAGTGAGAAGGTAATGCAGCAAACTTGTGAAATAATGTACACTAATTTAGATGGCCCTTGTATGTTTTAATACAATTAATTAATTAGTATAATCTATGTGCATGCTATTTAATTTAATTAATTAGGTTTTGTGTTTTTTCTAGAGGGCCGATTCTCTGTTTTGGATTCGCTGATTAATAATAACAAATAACAATTTGCTAAGGTAGCCTCATCACCGTAGACGTATTGATATATGTATATATATACTTATATACATTGATTGATATGCACATAGAGATAAAATATATGAGATACAAAGATTTGTAGATTTGTAGATTTGTAGATTTTAATGTTGATACAAACGAGGTCTAAAATTGATTCTCACTTATCTCGGAGGATGACGGTTTTTGTCGAGTTCGCAGATGCAAATTTATAACGATTCGATGAGTAGACATATATTTTTGACTTTTACCAATAAAATTAAAAATACCTGCAGATTGCATTGTGAATTTCCTTTTAACAATCTGATTTTAGCTGGTCAATATCAGACCACCCAAAGAAAACTCTGTATCAACATTAGCGACTTCATTAAGTATTTATTGTTAATATTAGTCTTGGCGTGACATTATCAGTCGTGTATTATGATATATTTAAATAAAAAACATTAACTGACAAATAGTTTCATGTTCAGAATGTAATGTTATTTATTTAGCAATTTATGGTTAATATTTGGAAATAATATAATAATATTTTGATTATCTTTTAAACTGCATAAATGATAAAGTACATTTTCAAATTTATCGCATAGCTTTAATAAAAATTAATCAAAATATTATCTCAATAAAATTTAATGACAATGAAAAATAATAAAAATAACAACTTTTAAAAATTAGTTATTATTCATTAATTCGTCTTTACTTACATATTAATTGTTGCATATATGTTTTATCAATGCTTTACTAAAAACACCTTTGCCAATGTAACCGTATAATGTCATATTTAAAAGAATGTTACGTCAAAGAACAAATCACGTCTTTTTTTTTAGATGGTCAGCTGGGCCAGCTAACAAACACAGGGCAAGTGAACAACATTTGTTGGTGGTCGTTAAAAGGCTATCTTTTGACTGGGAAGTTGTTCCGACGTCTCAAATGAAAAACACCACAGATGAAGTGACAAAGAGGCAAATAATTTGGATGATAAGCAGCATGGAATGCATACAAATCATCTCGGTTACTCAATGGACTATAATCAAGTAAATAAAAAAATAAATAAACATGGAATGGATGTTAATAAAATACACATACGCGCGCTGTTTATGCTTGGCTCGTAATCAATCAATGTTAAATATTATAAAATATTCTAAAACATAAACTAAAATTTGTTAAGTTTTACTAGCTTCTTGACCTTGACCACATTTAAACGAAAAATGTAAAAACTCAAAGCTGAAGTATCTCTTGAAAATTGTGCTTTGATGTTGTCCAGAGGTGTTGGTACTAATTTGCTATTTTTTGCTATTGCATTTAGTTCAAGAATTATAATTAAATTGCGTTTAATCGGCAGAACATCTAGAAATTGGCAAAGCCAAACAATCACATCCGATTCCGATTATCATCGGAATTAATAAAAAAAAATCACTAAAAATTATTTATTCAAAAATTTTAAAAATAAACTCCCCAATTTAAAAAAAAAAGAAAGTTACGAACTAGTTATAAAACTTCAAAATAAAAACGGAACTGCTTATTCGTATGACTTTCCATTCAAAATCAACAGGATCGATTTGAGACAGGTCGGGATTTATAAAAAATCCCGCGTCCCACACATTGGAATTCAAAGTTTCACGCAGTAGGAAAGCTTCTCAAGCTGAATGACAAACTTGGGGAGATGTGTGAAGACGTCAAATCTCAAGTTTGCTTGTGTGGAGCAAGAGTTCTTAAAGGAGTATTGCAGGGCAATGGAGCTACTTGCGTGCCACTTACCCTTGATCAGTTGCAGGGTGACAAAGATTGCTTTCTCGGTATGCTGATGCCGAAATTGATTCAATTGTGGCTGAAGATGAGTCCCATGCTCAACGATAATCTTCATTACTGTCGACCATTAGTGTCAGCATTGCTGAATGCTATTGGTTCAAGGTTCAAAAGTTATTTGGACTTTGATTTGAGTAATGCAGGAGTAAGAGAAGCAGTTTTGGCATCGGTTTCACACCCGATGTATAATAAATTGGAATAATAAATTGAAATAATAAATTGAAATGGGTTCCTCCTGAGTTTCTTGAGGAAGCCACCAAGTGCCTCTGCGAAACATGGACTGAATGAATTCTGCACAAGCTGATCCAGGATCAACATTTAGAAATAGTCCTTGACAATGAAGACTACGGATATTATGAGGATCATCAGTCTGACTTACAAAGTCACTGTAAGCAAGGCAAACAGCATCTGCACCAATATGATGAATTACATGTCTGATGTGGAATTATCATCTCTCCAAGCCTTGAATCAAGCCTAGTTAAATAAATATTTGTGTGCCATAATACAACGCTGCCAGCTAATAGGATGTAAATACTTGTTGAGGGTCGTTATTAGGCTGTTTTTGTTCCAAAGGCGCAAATGAAGAAAAAACAACAATTTTATTTTTACTGCCAGAGTGAAAATAGATTTCGAGTGAAATTCACGTTTTCATAACAATATCATATCAGACAGAATTCTAGAAAATATATGGACAAAAATCTAAACAAAAAAGACCAACTTTTAGATAAACACCTGCACTAGAATCGCTGCAAAATGTTTAAAATATTTGGGAGATTAACTTGCTGAAGTATTGAGAGCTTCAAGTTGAATTTTTAGATGGTCGCTTGGGCCATCTACCAAACACACGGAAAGTAAATATCTGTTTTTCAGGGTCGTTATTTGGCTGAAGTGACACACAGGCAAATGATTAGGGTTATTCCGGCCGATCAAAATCTGAAATTTAAAGATTTACAAACAGATATAAGCTGAATATGGAAGAAACAGAGATCAGCTGAATAAAAAGCAAAAACAACACCAGTTATTGTTGGGGTACTTGGAACAGTAGAAGAATATTGCTGGAAAGAGTTGGATGTGATACCAGGAAAACCGAGGAAGTGCATAAGATTGCAATAAATGGAACAATAATCACCATTTAATCAGAAAGATAGTGTATGATTTCGGATATTTTCAAATAAAAACAAATTGCTGTTAAGGTGAGTGACTTCAAAATTTGCTGTCTATTTTGAGGAAGCAGCAAAATAAGAGAAATGACTTTATTCTAACAATTTCAATATTTTCATCTCCAAATTACGGATTCCATGATTATTATTAAAATTTCTTGATAAAACCATTAATTTATAAAAATTCAAACTGCGAGTTTACCGCTATCTTATTGTTGAAGAAAACAAAAAACCTGCCTATGACTAGTGCCGTATTTTCGTTAGATTTTATCGTGATGTATTAGCAGGTAGAATTCTAGAGAATTTATTGACGATATTCTAGAGAATATCTCAAATAAATTAACGATTACAATTAATAATCACTAATTGTTGTTTGCTTGTCATGTTGTCGTGTTAGATGCCCTAGTTGGCATCTAAAATTTGTATCAAAACCATAACAAAATAGCGACTAAGTCTTTCCTAACAATTATAGTAAATATTGTATTTCTAGCTATGGTGTTTTCGCTAATTTCATACATTTATGAGATTTATGTCCAAATAATTTATTATTATTATTATTATTATTATTATTATTATTATATTATTATTATTATTGTTATTATTATTATATCGAATGAAAGTCCGGGGACTCGAAAAACTGAGATAATTAAGCCAAAACCCGTCGATTTTCAAGTGAAATAGCTTGAGTAGATGTATTATAATATTTAATGCACTTAAATAGCCTGGGTAGAAATTTTAATATTTAATACATACATGTATATTAATAGTTTGACTAGAAATTAAATTATTTATTACTCCACATCAATGTACGATAACATCATTAACATTTTATTATTCAATCCCATTCGATCGCAGTACCTTAACGATGTTAATTTTTATTAAAAGGTGTTTTAACTGACACGTCCATAAAGTTTTCACAACCGTTGACATTGACTTTCTAGTAGAATGCTGAACAATTACACATTAATATTAATATTAAATGGGAATTATATATTAATCAGATTATAGTATTTATGTTAATGTTAAATTACGAATGAAGTTTGTTAGGGATTCCCAATGAACCTAGCAGATGTGTAGATGTCATCCTAATATTTTGAAGAAAAATCAAGAAATTTAATGAATCTCATCTTTATTATCATCGCTATCATATTATAATAATTATCAATAGCCTAACTAAAGTCTATTTGCTACAATTAGGTTAGTTTAATAGAAGACAATTCAAATAGAAACAATGTAACTTAAATTTTAAATAAACGTCTATTGTAGAGATTGCATTAAATATTTACACACAATGCATCACAATCATACTATGACAACCATGACATAGTATTCAATCAATTTACGTTTCCTTTGTCTGGCCGATCAGACAACCCAAAGAAAGCCAATAGCGAAATTCGTCTCTACGAGGCAGCACATTTTGAGTATGACCTTATGCCGTCACATTAGGGAATTAGGGAAGGTGTTTTTGATAAAACGTTGAGAAAATGTTTTTTCAACATTTAATATTTACTTTTTTATCCAACTTTAAGGGATAATTATTAAATAATCACATTTTAAAATTTATAATTATGAGACATTTGGTCGGCTACCCGTCGAAATATAGCTTAATAATGGCATTGCTACTGTAAATGTTGTGAGCATCAGTTAATTAATAACAATAATTATAACTTACTTATAACAACACTTATTACTGCTGTTGTTATTATTTTTAATGACATATTTTTAATGTTTTTCAATGTTATCTAATTACAATAATATAATTGTTATTTTAAGCATTAAGCAATTATATGTTAGAATTGAAAAATTTCAAGCTCCTGTTTTCTAGATTAGGTCACTTTTGTTATGGAACAGAATTAATAATAACAACAAATATAATAATATTAACATTTTGCATGTTATTAGTTATAATTATTAAAATTATTTATACAATTATATTATTTATATTATATTATATTATATTTATATTATATTATTAACAACATCAATTATATTATTAATAATTTATTAATATAATTATAATAATAATTAATTAGATTAATATAATTATCAATTTTAAATGTCATTAATAATTAATATATTAATATATTATTAATATTAATAATCATAATTATTAATAAAAATAATAATTCAACGATAATTAATAATAACAAAATTATTATTTTTAAGACAATAATATAATAATTTTTTGAATTGAAATGTGAATTTGTTTGCAAACTAATTTTGAAAACGTATTGAAGCAGCAGAACCATAGATGCACTTGATGGTTGACAGAGTTAGGGTCAGTGTCCACAACGTTAACGATATCTAAATAAAATAAATATCTAAATTTAAAACATAATATTAATTCTTAAGCTCAGATAAAAATATTTTATGTAAAAAAAACAATTTCTTGATAATTTAAAACATAACCACAAGTTAAATATTAAAGTTAAAGTTACATATCGTCATCAGTTAATAATAGTTTATTTATATGGCAATCAGTTCCTATATTTTCTAGTTGATTATTATGAGATAGTGACAATAAAAATAAATTTAATGTTTTTTAAAATAAATAATAAAAATGAAAAACACCACAGATGGAGTGACAAAGAGGCAAATAATTAGGGCGATGAGTTCACTGTAACAATCTAAAAAGGTTTACATCAATTTTTGGACGCTTCCGACTGTTTACACTTACGATGATATGGTAATCAGCGCATCATTAAACATTTTTATATTACTTCTCATTTTAATATATTTAAAAATATTTAATTTTATATTAATAACAACTTCTTTTTTTTAATTCGATAAATTATTTGCAAAACAATAAATAATAAAAGTTTCTAAATAAAGAGGAAAATGTACAAATCTGCATACTTTGCCACTGCTCCATCTCTGAGCTCATCTGACATCACAAATGGCAAATTAAATAATAGTAATAATAATAATAAATTAAAATCAAATAGCATTTTCACCATTTCATAGAATCAGTTGTTCTCATGATTTATTTTTTTATAAATAATTTGTTGAAATGATTTTGAGATTAAATTGAGATTTGCTTAGGTATAATTATGAGCAAAAAAATCTCCCGACTCTTGTATAAAAGCATTTATCAGAGCAGAAGTAATTTTAAAAGCATTCATAAATCACATATTTCATATGTTGGCCTAGAGCAACTGTTGCTTAACATATGCCAATCCAAAGGTTTTGGGTTCGATTCCTGCCTCTGGCTTGATATGAAAAAATGCTTTTTTTAATTTTGGAAAGGCTTCAAGTTTATGTAATAAATAATTAAAATGAAACTATAATTATCACTAAATTATTTCAGATTGCGACTAAAAGTAAAATTATATATTTAATTTAAACCATGATTAAGCTTATTTAAAATTCCTTTAAACACATTAGCTAAAACAAGTAACTGAATAATAAAGTTAACAATTGACCATGATGTGTTTCTTGTTTAATGTAGAGAAATTTTAACCTATCTAATACATTAACTATTATTAATTTTACTGTTATTATTATTATTATTATTATTATTATTATTATTAATTATTATTATTATTATTATTATTATTATTATTATTATTATTATTATTATTAATTATTATTATTATTATTATTAATTATTATTATTATTATTATTATTATTAACACCAACACTCCGCCATGCCGACCGGACATCGTAAGTTTAAGTTTTTTATTTTGTAATTTATTTTTTTGTTATTATTATTATGTATTCGTTTGAGCCTTGTAAATTATTACATGCGGTAAATTGACTCAGATGAACCAATGCTGGATTTAGACATGGTAGAAATAACCAAAAACCTTTTTTGTAATTGTCAAAGGGGGGGCAAAAGGGCAGAACCATACCGGTACCCACCATACTGAAGCCAACATTGAGAGTTTACGGTTTGTGGAGTAATTAATTTCAAATTATTTATTATTATAAATCTTTCCGATATTCATTTAGTTGCCATTTGTCTATAATCTATAACGCATGCATTCTCTAGCGTTTTGAAGTTTATTGAAATTATTTTTTAAATTTATAAATGCAACTAAAATGAGGAAAGTTCACAACAAGATTTATCAACATTTATGAATTTATTAAATAAATTTTCCTCAATTTTATTTTAAATCAAAAGCAATTTCATATATTCTGACCAAACTTAGAAGTTAGACATGAAGTTTTATTTTTACATTTAAAAATACATCGACATTGAATATTAAACAATTTTTCAAAAGGAGAAAAACTCGACAAAATTAATATCGAGATAAAGTTAAAAAGTTACGAAAATATTTATTTGGAGGACAGAAATATCTGTTGCATGCATCAGTGCATGTTGCGACGTATGTATGTATTGGTGTACATTGACCCATGATTTTATCGAAATTCATATTTTAAGAATATGTGGAGTATTTTAAATTATGAATTTAAAGTTAATAACACCTCCATGGATAAATTTAAATTTGTATGATTACAACATTGTAATGTAATATAAGTAATTAATTGGATATGATACATAGTTTTTTTATCATAACATAATATAAATAATTACTTTAAGTATTATTCTCTTTTAAAATAACTTATAAATATATAGAATACATTTAAATATGTAATATATATAGAGAGTACGTAAAACAACGTTATAATCTAACATGTATGGCACAATATCGTAATAATAAATAACTTATTGCAGTCACAGTACTTTTTATTAATTAAGTTAGCATAACTAATTAATATTCATTAGCAAGCAAACCTTTAGAAAGGGAGAAAGTCTTTGAAGGTTCAGAGCCTCCTCTGCTGCCGTAGATGTTGACAGCTGTCACTCGGTACTGGTACCAATGTCCCGCCATTACTTCCACGGAGGCAGACGTCTCTGTAGTCTGGAATGGATATTGAAAATTACAAAATAAAAAAAAATACCTAAACTTACGATGTCCGGTCGGCATGGCGGAGTGTTGGTGTTAATAATAATAATAATAATAATAATAATAATATAATAATAATATAATAATAATAATATAATAATAATAATAATAATAATAATAATAATAATAATAATAATAAATAATAATAATAATAATAATTGTGTGAAAGTTGAGGACGAACATCATGGGGAATGCATCAATTTGGATAAAGAATTGAGACGATGTAAAAATAAAAGCAGGATTAAAAGGGAATGCAGAGGAATGAATTGGAATGCAGAAGAATGAATTGGAATGCAGAGGAATGAATTGGAATGCAGAGGAATGAATTGGAATGCAGAGGAATGAATTGGAATGCATAAGAATGAATTGGAATGCAAAGGAATGAATTGGAATGCATAAAAATGAATTGGAATGCAGAGGAGTGAGGCAGAGGTGCGAAAACTAGCCGGGCAGACGAGTGAATGGAAATTCTAGGAGGCGCGAGAACAAGAGAGTCATTATGACGTATTCGGCGCCTGGGATGGCTGGGTTAATCAAAACCGCATCGTAAATTGAGTTCGCTTGAATTGCCACCGACATGCGACAAGAATGAAATTCCAGAGGTCGTCTGGAAAAAGTGAGAGAGAAAAAGATATCGGAGATCGTTGTTTATTTTCTTTTCCCATTTCCGCGGGTTTTTCCACCACGTCTGCGACTTGTATTCCCGCCTCTTCCGGATATCTTTGTTGTTTTCTTATGTCACTATTTTCCTCTGTCCTCGGCCAAATTGAAGTTTATTCCAGAAAAATGTAAAAATAGAAATAAAAACAAAAAAAATAAACAAAAAATAAAAAATAAAAAAGATTTTTACGTATTCCAAAGAATCGAAGTCCCTGCTCGACGAATGAAGACGCATTGACATTCCTTCCTCAAATTGTCATTCCAACGTACTTTTTTCTGGATTGAATTTAAAATGCACTTCATTCCGGGTGGAATGCACTCCTGACTGAATGGATTGAAGTGGAATAAACTCGACAAGATATCCGATCGTCTGTTGTTTCGTCAGTCCATCCATTAAAAGCCCGGATGAAGATTTATCGTCTGCCGGTTTTGTGGGCATTCATCCGCTGGTGGTGAAATTGGCGGGGTTTTTATTCTTGTTTACGCGAGAACAATGAAGAAAGGGTCGTGCATCATGTGTGTGTGTGCTCGTGTGAGTGTGCTTGGAAAATAGTAGTCACATAAGAGTAAACAGATGAATCTTATAATAATAAACATCTGAGATACAAGTGGTCGTGCCATAAAAACTAATGTATATATAATATAATACTAATGTAATATATAATAACATTATATTAATAAATGTAATATATAATAATGTTATATTAATAAATGTAATATATAATAATATACCAGCGATGACAAAATATCTTTCATCATCAAAGAGTCTTTATGACTTCTCGAATGTTCCTAATGTATGTGATACTTGAGTACATTTCAGTACACAATTTAGTACATCATGTTGAATTAGATTTCAATTTATTATTAATGCGATGGTAACACGCATTAACGTATGTTTAACACATAACATGTTACCAACAAACAGTAAGTCATCACTTAACTTCTAAAATACTTCAATCTTTACTTAATTGCCATCACTTATTAATTACTCTGCGATACTTATGATTTTTTATTATTAGACTTAATCCTAATTGTCGACTCTATTTGTTTTGCTTGCTATCAACATTTACTCACGTGAAATTACATGTCCGCATGGATTAAAAACAATTAAGTTTCAATTTTAATTGATGTAGATGCATTTGTGTAATTGGATATTTCATCATTTTACTATTATATGGAAAATGTGGCGGAAAAATGTTTAGCACTCAAAGTGTCGAAAAAAGTTCGAAAGGCGAAGGAAACTTCAAAGTTCTTAAGAAGTGGAAAGTTTTTAAGGAGAGGTATGACTAACAAATACAATAATAGTACAATAATACAACACATAATCATAGATATACAATAATACAACACACAATCATAGATATATGACCGTACAACAATACAACACACAATCATAGATATACAACAATACAACAATACAACACACAAACAGACAACAGAACCACATTCACAGCAACCTGTGTTATTTGAGTCCAATTTCTCATGTTCTCCTCATCTGGTTGTTCCCCAATTGACCAACGACTCTCGACGATGTACAGGATCTGCTCAGTACTGTTAGACTGGGCCACCGAGTTCCACTTCAATTCCAGCAGCGACGGAGACGATGACGACGACGACGATGCGAGAGATGATAACGATGGCCTGGATCTTTCCTTGATGATCGGACGATGTGGAATTTCTGGGAATCCTGGATAAGAGGATGAGTTATGTTGGAGCGATCCGTGTCACTAATGGTAGAAGGGTAGTCTCTCGTTGGCGGTCACTCACTCACTCACTCACTCACTCACTCACTCACTCACTCACTCATTCAAGAAATTAATTTGAACATTACTAATTAAATAATTGCATTCATCACAGACACATTTAAAAATAATAAATAATTACATAATGGCCCTACATTCACGGGCAAACCGTTCTACCATCTTCCGGAGTTTGTCCGGTGCAAACCCGATGGTTGGTACTAGCGCTTAAGAATGGGCATGTATAAGAATCAGAGAAACAACCATGGGACTTCTCATTGACAGGTTCATTAAAGAAAAGTTTTTTTTATCCATTCCTTACTTTTTCTCTCGTTCCTCAGTGACAGGACGGATGGAGAGAAGGATGAAGAAAAAGTAAGTGTCAGACAAAGATCATCATCATCATCAACAACAACAACATCGTCATCACCATCAGCAGCACCTGAGTGTGCGGGTA
>JAJTWR010000473.1:110000-122500 GCA_021613335.1 Whitmania pigra
CCCTCAAAATGCTCCATACCGTAATACCACCAGGACCAATTCCTCAGTTGACAGCAAATTGAAAGTAGCTGAAAGCATATGCATTTTTAATGGAAAAGAATCTTAGAGTCTAAATCAGTTTTGACCGATCTCGTTGTGAAAGAAAAAATTTATTTATTTCTCATGTTTGGCCACAAGGCTTACTGATTTCATAACAGAAAACAAGTACATCGACAAATGTTGCCCCATTTAGAATCAATTTTGTTGTTGGTGGGGGTGGCCACAGTCTGGGGGTCGCGGCCTCACAAAGATTGTAAAACGTTGGCATGAGGGTTAAGGGTCGAAACTTTCATCGAGGGAACCAATCTTCTGAAGATTCCTGTCAGAAAGCTCGATCAGTAGTTTCACGAAATGACATTCAATCAAATTATGTCTTGCTGACTGACAGATCAGACCACCTAATGAAATTCTTAATTCTTCAACAGCCGGACAATCTCTCGTTTTAAGTATGATTTTTTGGCGGTTACATAAGGAAAGATGTTTTTGTTATAACGTTGAAATAAGGTTTTCCACCAGTTAATATTTATTTTAGAAAGAATTACTGAATAATGTCATTTTAAAATGTACAATTTTAAAATTATATTTGCTATTTTAAAATTATTTTCACCGCAATTTTTATTATCCTCTGAAAATAATATAAAAAAAAAGAATATAAATATAAATATTTATTATAAATATATATATGTAATATCAATTGTTTATATGGTTAATTTCGCAATTAATAGTAAGTAACGGAATGTGTTTGAGATTTGTAATAAATTGAATTAATTATTAAATCGACAGATTTGATCAACCATCGCCATGGCCATCAACATTATCAATGCCATTACAGAAATCACCATCACTATCATCATCATCTTCATCACCGCCATCATTATCATCATCGAAATCACTGTCATCATCATCGACATCACTATTATCATCGTCTCAACCGGAAGATGATCGGGCGCATTAAAAGCCCATAAAGCAATTAGCATAAAACCCTGTTTGTCGACAACGTTTAATTTCACGACGCCTCGCTGACGAGTCACGTGTCTCGACCGCTGCTTCCGGTTTATAAAGAGGGGAGGAAGTTGGAGATGATGATGATGATGATGATGATGATGATGATGACGATGATGATGATGGGCTTGATGAATGATAAAATAATAATTAGTCATCGTCATTTTCATCATCACCCAGGATTGCATTTGTTCGAACGCATGGAGTAATGTTTCCACATTTCCATGTTTGTGCAACTCTCGAGATGCGCATTCTCATCATACGGTGGTCACGTGATTGGACGCCATGTTGGTTTTTTCAGAGTTCAAAGATGGCGGCCGTCTTTCGTCGACCATTTGTATTATAATTCGAGGTCGTAGTCTGTCTTTACAATTTTTAGTTTTCAATTGCAATTTATTCTTCACTTTCTGTTTAGCATCTACTTAATCACACAGCCGTTTGTGGAATCATCATCATCACCATTGTGGAATCATCATCATCAACATTTTTGTATCAAAAATAAATTTTACCTTTTTAAACAAATAAATTTTTCATAACTAAAGTTCGTAAGTAAAGTTAAGTTAAGTATTAAATCAACTTAAAACATTACTAAATTAGTTTAAATATGTTATTAATTTTAAGATTTGATTAGAGACAGTAATCTTATATTGGTTACCTTTTGAATCTGTTTAATAATTGTGAATTATTTTTAGATTTTCGAATTTCAGCAGATTTTCTTTTTTTTATTATCAACTTTTAATGATGAAATTAATTGAAATAAAAGTATTTGTGATTTTAGAAGATCATTATTAAAACATGTTTTTTATTAATTAGTAAATAAATCTAAATAAATTTATCCAAAACCTTAAATATAATTACATAACAAAAGGTAAGACCTAAATTACCTCAATTAGTCACTGAGCAAACTCATAAATTCATTCCCATTATAAATAAT
Organism: Whitmania pigra; assembly: GCA_021613335.1. Taxonomy (NCBI): domain Eukaryota; kingdom Metazoa; phylum Annelida; class Clitellata; order Hirudinida; family Haemopidae; genus Whitmania; species Whitmania pigra. Next base: position 111,976 of record JAJTWR010000473.1, read on the forward strand.
AAATAAAATTAAATAATAATAAACAAACTGAAATAAGTAGAATAACATTTAAAATGCATTATTATAATATATATTTATTTTATTTAAATTCTAACGTAATTTATGAGGCGCTTAGTTTTAAGAAGCATTCATAATTTTTAGCTGAAATATTGCCTTATCGTAAGATGTTGCCCGATCCCACAGAAAAAAACATTTTTCAAAATTTCTTTCATTTTAAATGTCATGAAATTATTATTTAATGAAAAAATCAAAATTTGAAATTCACAATAAAAATTTTCTTCTACTATATTCTATTATAAAGAAAAAATTAATCAGGTAATTAATGATTACCTTGTAAACATATATTAATACTTATATTATGTTGCATTAAATTAATAACATAACATAGAATTATTACTTTATTATATATTAATTATTATAAGTGTTATTTTATTTATTCAATTATTTACTTTGTTTAATTGAATGATTAATTTAGTTAAGAAATTATAATATATTTTAATAAATTATCATTTAGGAAATATTGAAGAAGTAAAGAATGAAATGTCATGATGACAATGATGATGACGTCGAGAATGAAGATGACGATGATGATGATGATGATGATGATGATGATGATGATGACGATGACGATGACGATGACGAAGATGATAGTGATGTCGATTGTTAAATTATAATTGAAATGTACTAAAATTATGAAATTATTATTGTCACTGTGTGTCAACCGAGTTTTGTTGACTCTGCAAATTCTTTATATCTATTTATCTGCATTTGTGGTTATTCAAGTAATTAGTGCTTTATGTCAAGATTATTATTAATAATAATAAAATATTATAATATTTGATATAAAATATTATAGTATAATATTAATATTTATTATTATTATTATTAATTATTATTATTATTATTATTATTATTATTATTATTATTATTATTATTATTATTATTATATATTATTATTATTATTATTATTATTATTATTATTATTATTATTAATTATTATTATTATTATTATTATTATTATTATATTATTATTATTATTATTATTATTATTATTATTATTATTATTATTATTATTATTATATTATTATTATTATTATTATTATTATTATTATTATTATTATTATTATTATTATATTATTATTATTATTATTAATTATTATTATTATTATTATTATTATTATTATTATTATTATTATTATTACTATTATTATTATTATTATTATTATTATTATTATTATTATTATTATTATTATTATATTATGATTATTACACCTATTAATAACCCAATGCAATGTATCGAAATGTCATAAAGCAGCGCATTAATGCACATGCATGCATGACCGGACAGTCATTCATTTGTATCATTCATCTGGGTGTGAATTACTGCATTAATGCATTCCCATCCGTGATGAGGTTGTGGTTCGAAGACTCCTGAGAATTGGAGGCAATCTTAAGCAGCACCTGATCCTGCAATACTATTAATTCTGTGGTTATCACCATCTCTTGTCCCTCTTGGTGTATCTGTCTTTGTCTCTTTGAGTGTGCGTTTGTCGCTAGGGATTTGTACGGGTTGAGGTTGTTTGTATGTGTTAGTATGTTTTGTATCGATGGCCGTTTATTTTTGTCGTGTGTTGCATGTGATGTTAGGCTTTCTGTGTTTTGTTACTTTTTAAATGTTTACATGATGTCCCAATGCATTGTTTACAACCCATTATTACGTAATGCATTATCTAAGATCATTATTTTTACAATCAAAATTTATGAGCTCAGTTGTCATTTGTAAATATAATAATAATAGTAGTTATGACATAAATTTTATTAATTTATTTAATATGTTACATTAATTATATTAGTATTAATTAATAATATTAAGTATTATATCTAATTATTATAATTAAAATTATTATATCTAATTATTAATAATAATTAATTCATTATTAATTAATTATAATAATATATTTATGATAATTATAATTATATTAGTATTAATTAATAAATTATATTTATATAATTATTATAATTATAATTATTATTATAATTATTATATCTAATTATTATTATAATAATTAAGAATATTAATATAATAATAATTATTATATCTAATTATAATTATATTAATAATAATTATTAATAATAATTAATTATATTAATAATAATTAATTATATTAATAATGTACAATAATTATTATTATAATTATATTATTATAATAATTCGATATAATAATTAATTATATTAATATAATATTAATTTATTATTATAATAATTAATAATATTAATATAATAATAATAGTAGTTATGACATAAATTTTATTAATTTATTTAATATGTTACATTAATTATATTAGTATTAATTAATAAATTATATTTATATAATTATTATAATTATATTTGGTTTTTTTGTCTCTTTTTTCAGAAGTCAACAGAACTTGCCTTTGTGAATATTTCATTCGCTAATTTTTAAAAGTTATTTTCGCAATTATATTTTAGAATTTGTTTTTTGTGTTTTAAATTTATTGTTAGAAATATTTTTCTATCCGTTGACATATTTTTCTCTCGTTTCCGTTAAATTATTTTCGTTTATTATATCGAAAATATTTTCTAGATTTCATCAAAAAATTATACATAATGAATATTTTATTATTTATAATTATTTATTATTAGTTATATCGTTTTATTATGTACAATTATTTATTATTATTTATATTGTTTTATTACTTTATTATTTATAATTATCAAATGTCACAGAATATTCCCGTCTGTCCGCTCAGTTCTCAACGGCCTTTGAATAATTTAAGATTACTGAATGACTGATAAATCATGAATAAATAATCGGGCAAACATGAATAATAATAATTAATTATTATTTTTTTATCACATAAAAAATGCCGCCAAAATACCATTTGTAGACATGTGCATTACATTAGTATTAATTAAATGTTATTATTATTATTAATATGTTTATATTATTAATAATGCTTGTAATTAAATTCGGTGAATGAGAGTAAGAAATGTTGTTGTTGTTTCTTGTAGAAATACTTTTAAGAATATTTAATAATTAAGAAAATTATTTAAATTACGAAGAACTTCAGATGTATTAGATTAAATAATCCTATCATTTCCTTATTAAACCAATTCACTCATCCATGCATTATTTGATCCATCCATCCATCCATCCATCCATCCATCCATCCATCCATCCATCCATCCATCCATCCATTCATCCATCCATCCATCCATCCATCCATCCATCCAGTCATAAATCCATTAAACTCTTCTCTGTTTATTCCAGCATTCGTACTCCAGTTCGGTCTATCGATAAATTCTCAATTATCATCCGTCATTCCTTCACTCTTCATTCCATCCATCATCTCGACCCTTCTCCTGATTGGCTGAGAAACTATCAAATTTCTAAGCAATTCCCATTCCGCTCCAAAAAATCTCAACGGTTTTTCTAATGATGCATAACTTGTTGTGGTCAAGATGATGACGATGACGATGACGATGACGATGATGACTAAGATGACGATGATGATGATGACGATAAAGTTTTTGAGCTTATTTCTTTATAATAAAAAAATGTATTTGCTATATTTCTTTTTTAAAAATACAACAATTACTTGCCAAAAAGTATGCGCAACAGATTCACTCACTCACTCACTCACTCACTCACTCACTCACTCACTCAATCACTCAGTCACCCACTCAATCACCACATCTCATTTATAGCAGCACCAAAACTCGAGTGTACTTCATCATTTTTTTCTCATGATTTCCGAATTCTGCACCAAAGCGAAATGAAAATTGCGCAAATGCGAGGGATTGACCAATCAGAGTAAGGGGCCTCTGAGCGACCAATGAACGGAAGGGTGGGAGGGGTTGGCATTGAGGTGGATATTTTGATTAAACGTTGCCTCCTGAGTTTAAATTTTGTGTTTTTTTTTTATAAAATTGTGGATGAAATAAATTTTAATTCGAGACGAAAATGTGAAAAGATAATTTCGAATAAATAACAATTTTGGTGCTTTTTGAAATCTATTTTTTCTTAATGTGCTTTTGACATTTGTCTGGTGATGTAATTATAAGCAAATATTATATTTAATGAATGCACGTAATTCATATTTTAATTGCATTAATACAACATTACATTATTATAATAGCATAAGTTAATCTGTAATTTCATTAAGTATTAACTATTAATATCATTATCTTGGATTTATTATTTTAATATATTTGTATTTGTATTTAGCCGATCTTTTGAGTGCCTTATGCATCCGGATAGGATGTGAATGCACTTCTTAATCGATCCACCATTTCCAAAGAACCTCCTACCCGAGAGAACTCCCTGGCGGTGCGAGCTGGGTTTCGAACACGACACGTAAGGACTGTTGCTTTCATCGCCGTTCGCAGGCACGCAACACTCGAATGCCATTGGTCATGTAAATATTTAAATAAAATGTAATTATAGTTTTTCTAAATTATGACATTGCTCATGTAAATATTTAAATAAAATGTAATCATAGTTCTTCTAAATTATGACATTGTTCAGGTAAATATTTAAATAAAATGTAATTATAGTTCTTCTAAATTATGACATCGCTTATGTAAATATTTAAATAAAATGTAATTATAGTTCTTCTAAATTATGACATTGTTCAGGTAAATATTTAAATAAAATATAATTATAGTTCTTCTAAATTATGACATCGCTCATGTAAATATTTAAATAAAATGTAATTATAGTTCTTATAAATTATGACATTGGTCATGTAAATATTTAAATAAAATGTAATTATAGTTCTTCTAAATTATGACATCGCTCATGTAAATATTTAAATAAAATGTAATTATAGTTCTTCTAAATTATGACATTGCTCATGTAAATATTTAAATAAAATATAATTATAGTTCTTCTAAATTATGACATCGCTCATGTAAATATTTAAATAAAATGTAATTATAGTTCTTCTAAATTATGACATCGCTCATGTAAATATTTAAATAAAATGTAATTATAGTTCTTCTAAATTATGACATTAATCAAACAAAGAAACAATATCTTACCGGTTGCCTGCAAGCATCCTCGCAAAAGTCTGTGGACATGTGATTCTGAGAACACGGACGCAGGCACTGTTTGGGATTTAAAAGATGAAAATAAATATTTGTTTTTGATAGTTAATTAATAAATAATTCATATATCAAATATGGGATGTGTGGAAGGATGCATTAAATTATGTGCAGCTAAAATTAAACATAATTTTAAATACTCGCTTACATTTCTATTTTTTATTTTTTAAAGGTTTTAAAGTTGATGATTATATTGATAAGGTTTGCTTTATTTCAAAATTTGTTTTTTAATTTAATGAATATTATATTCATTTTTAAAAAAGTCATAAATTGAAGGATTTATATTGAGATATATACGACCTGTTCGATTTGGAACTGTAATCCACAATCAATACTTTCCATCGTCACCGCCATCATCATCATCATAAATCAAAACTCATCATCATCGTCGGATGTCGTCATCATCATCATAATCATCATAATCATCGTCGTCGTCGTCATCATCATCATCATCATCATCAACAACAACATCATCGCCATCATCACCGTAATGTCACCACATCAACATCTTCATCATTACCTAGCACACTGGAATTATGTCTGAGTAATTTAATCTTTCATGATCAAAAGAAATTTAAATTAAACTTTTATAATTCTTAATTCATATAAGTCATAATTTATAGTCCATGTACTTCATAATTTATAGTCTACGTACTTCATAATTTATAGTCCATGTAATTAATAATTCATAGCCTAAGTAATTCATAATTCAAAAGTGAAGATAAATTCACCGCCGTCCACAAAGAACAGCTCAAATCACAGCGATGGAAGCTCATTGTGACGTCAATCAAACCGAAAGTTGGATACAAAATGTCCGACATGTTACTGATGTTGGCAAAAAATACTAGAAAGTTTTTTCCTTTTTTTTTGCTTTTAATTATTTTTTATATATTTTTTAATTATTTTTATTTAATTTATTTTTGAAATATTGCTTATTAAAACCTTAACTTTTTGTTCTTTCGGGATGGTTAGAAACGAGAATAGGTTTATTTTTTTTTATTTTTTTTTAATTATTTTTTTTTCCTTTTATTATTGAAACACAAAACCAATACAAGTTGGAACCGAAATGAAAAAACGGAACGACATAAGCGAAAAAACTCCCGCTAACAGACGTCCTATTACCATTGACGAATAATGTTGCGTTTCAATGTCCCAATAATGTAAGAAATACTAAGTAACATCGAGTAATGTACATGAATATTTAGAGTTAATAATAAAGTGTTTTAAAGCCTTCTTAAAAGCGTAAAAGTTTGAAAGGTTGGTGATATTAAGTGGAACAGTAGAGTAAATCTTTGGTCCCATGCAAACAATACTACGAGAACCAGTGACAGATTTAGCAAGGGCTGATCCATAATTGTTTGACGATCGAACAGAGTATGTATGTAAAGAGGATGTTTTTGAAAAAAAAACCATCGAAAAGACGAGGCAACATGTGGCGATCTACTTTGTACATAAAAATGGCCAAATGGAAATTATTTATTTGATGAATTTTAAGTATGTTTAAATTTACAAATGTGTGATCGGTATGAGAGTTATATGGCAAACAAAGAGCAACAAGCAAGAATTTTTTCTGAAGATTAAGTAAAGGTTTTAAGCAAGTTGAGTAGTTACAAGCCCAAATTAAGTTGCAATAGTTTAAATATGGATGGATAAGTGAATAATACCATGTAATTACTGTTTTTATATTTATATAACGACGTATGCGATAAATTATGCCAATATTTTTAGAAATCTTTGCCGTTATATAGTGAATATGTTGCTTGAATGAGAGATGTTGGTCTATAATGATTCCAAGAAATTTACAAGATTCAACACGAGATATAGCAGAATTATTAATATAAATGTTACAATTATCCACGGGGAATTTCTTCCTTGCTTTATGGAAAAACATATATACGTTTTTTTTAGTGTGGAGAGACAAGAGGCTTGCCCTGAACCATTCTGCCAACTTTTCAAGCTCAGTATTCATGGTAGAGTAGAGTTCAGCTATGAAATATTATTATCATCATCATCATCATCGTCATCCTTGTCATCATTGTTATCATTAATATCATCATTGTCATAGCCAACATCTTTACCATTAATAGCATCATCATTATCAACATTTAATACTATTATAGCGCATATACGTGTTGCGTGCCTCACTATTGCATTGCACTGATGAACATGTAATCAGTGTTGTAAAAATTACCTCATTTCGGTAACTAGTTACAAGTAAAAGTAATACCTCAAAAAGCTACTTAAGTATAAGTAAGAGTATTGTCTCAAAAATTTACTCAAGTAAAAGTTAAAAGTTACAGGGTCTAAAAGTTACTTTTAAGTAACAATTACAAGTAACTTTGATGCCGCCATTATTGTGACCATACATCATTCCGTATTATTTAAAAGGAATTGTTTCTCTTATCGTTAAAACAATTACTGGTATTAACTGCTAGTACTAACATTCATTAAGTAATAACATTTGAACTAATGCATTCTTTTGGTGTTTTTATTATTTATTACATTACAATCACAAATTTTTGTTAATTTTTAACATAACTAAGTCCTCGAATAGTTTGTCACTCATTATGGTCCTTCAGCTGTTCTTTGTCATACCAGCAGAGCTGAATAAACGTTCAACAGCTGCACTAGCTGGCAGAGGAGTGTTCAACTGAATAAATAAATTCTTCAGGGTATCGCTTCTAGTAATAATGTTCATGTCATCTGATCGGTCTCGAAGATACTGCATCAGAATATCAGTTGACCTTGTGCAATTGAAGAAACTGTCTTCAATACTGTCAGCATCAGATGAACGAGAGCTCAAAGCTCGTCCATCTTTGCTGCATTATTAGATGCTATTTTGGCTACCAGTTTCTCATCAAGCTTGACAATCGTTGGCAACAGATATCCCGTATTCCTTAACTTCTGTTGGATGCATGCGTTCCACGTGCTTCAAGTTAGATGAAGAACCTTCATATGCTGAACATGTAGTTTTTGTTTCTGTTGGCAGAGTAGGCATGCATACTTCTATGATTTTCCTTTGATTGAAATCTGAACATTTTGTTCAAATACGGCCACGGACTATCTTCACCCTTGTTCCTCTTATCTTCGCTAACGACACTAAAAATGGCTTCAAATGAATCCATACTACGATATATTAAATCTTATATTATTATATGTATATAATATTATATATTAAAAAAGCTTCGGTATGACTAATCCAGAATTTCCGATTTAAAACAAAAACGACCGGCGATAACCACAATAACAAAAGAGCGATGATCGGGAAGGGGAAGGTTCTCGAACGAACCAAAGAATAACAATCTAGAATTTAAATTTTTTTTAAATAAATTAAACTAATTTAAAATGTTATTTATGTTACTTTGTAACGTCTTGCGCCAAAAAGGTAACGAATTAAAAGTATGACCAAAAATAGTAATTTGTTACAAGTAAGAGTACAAATTTTTTTTTGTAATTGTTACAAGTAAAAATTACCAAAAAATGTAATTAATTACGAATTACATGTAATTCGATACTGCACAACACTGCATGTAATCATTGACAAACTCCCACTTCTAATATAACAGTTTGTTTATAATATACAGTACATAGCATAGCTATATGATAGCAAATAGTAAACAGCAAGGGTACATGACACGTAGTACACAGTGCATAGCAGCTGAAAGTACTGAAAGTACTTCAAACTCTTGAAACAAGAGGATTGCTCGGAATGCAGGAATGATTGAAAAGCTGGACACGCGACAACGTACGTTTGCGAAGGTATTATTGGCCATTTGAAGAACAAAATGGAATTGGCGTTTTCTTGGAAGTGAGCCACTTTATGCCGGCAGTAGCATCATCATCATCATCATCAATATCATCATCGTCGTCGTCGTCATCGTTTTCTTCGTTTTCATTATCACGACAATCACGTTTCATATTCACAATCATAACTGTCACTATCGACCCTCTGCGTCACTTAATAAACTCAATTGATGATGATGATGATGATGATGATGATGATGATGATGATGATTATGATGATGATGATGATGATGATGATGATGATGATGATGATGATGATGATGATGATGATGAATGATGATGATGATGATGATGATGATGATGATGATGATGATGATGATGATGATGATGATGATGATGATGATGATAATAATGATTTTAAATGGTGACGTCACAATAGTCACAACATCATTTCAAAAACTATTTGAGTTTTTCCAGCACCTGAAAATATCAGCTCATTCTCGTCATGATATCTCAACATTGTGGGTGTAAAACAAGATTTAAAAAATATTAAAAAAAGGAAATATAATATTATTTAAATAATTCAAAATCAGAATTTCTTGATCCCCTGTCACTTGACCCTTTTTCCATACTCCCCAAGGCAGCCCTGGGTGCGTTGATTTTTACAATTTTTTTGAAATTTCAAAAAGTTTTTGAATTCCCAAAGGAGGTAAAAACGGAATTGTGAACTGATTGCTGAAAGGTGGAAAAAATAACATTTAAAATAAAATAATAAAAATAACATTTAAATAAGGAAAATAAAAATAACATTTAAAATACAAATAATAAAAATAACATTTAAATAAGGAAAATAAAAATAACATTTAAAATACAAATAATAAAAATAACATTTAAATAAGGAAAATAAAAATAACATTTAAAATACAAATAATAAAAATAACATTTAAATAAGGAAAATAAAAATAACATTTAAAATACAAATAATAAAAATAACATTTAAATAAGGAAAATAAAAATAACAGAAAAAAATCTTTCACGTAATGCCTTCCTTAAGTCCACGTTTATCGGATGGAAAAGAAATAATGCAGAGTGATGTTGGATTCATATATGTTATATATAATTCATATAATATATATATATATTATATATATAATTCATATAATGTATATATTATATATATAATTCATATAGTATATATATTTCATATAATATATATATTATATGTATAATTCATATAATATTTATATTATATATATATTTCATATAATATATATATATATGTTATTATAGTAATCAGTAATATATATATATATATAATAGCCCATCATTCAAAATACAAAAGGAGCAGTTACTGATGAAGAAGATGACTGTGATAAAGAAAATGGATAAAATAATGAAGTTATTGATGATGGTGGTGCTGATGATGATATTGTTGATGTAGTCATGATGATGATGATGATGATGACGTCGCTGAAGGTCATGATAGGTCAAGCTTACGGAGGTGACGGTTGTTAGGTCGATGACCAAGTAATCAGATTACAGTTTAATAACATGAATAATAATAATGATAATGATAATAATAATAACATATCATAATAATTAATTGTACACAATAATAACACTTAAAATAATAAATAATAATAAATTATTATTTAC
>JAJTWR010000473.1:127500-135000 GCA_021613335.1 Whitmania pigra
CTCACTCACTCACTCACTCACTCACTCACTCACTCACTCACTCACTCACTCACTCACTCAACTCACTCACTCACTCACTCTCACTCACTCACTCACTCACTCACTCACTCACTCACTCACTCACTCACTCACTCACTCACTCACTCACTCACTCACTCACTCACTCACTCACTCACTCACTCACTCACTCACTCACTCATTCACTCAGATCACCTGGAAAGTGAATTTGTCCAGGTATCACTAGTTGTATCGCGTGTGTTTAATTTTATTATTTTTCGTTAAACTTTAAAACCTTACCTTTGATGCTCTAATTAAATTATTAATATTACTTAATATTTACTAATTTAATAATACCATATTAATTTTGCATTTGTTTAGCTGCATTATTTTATTGTTACCATATTAATGTAAAAATGATGGTGATGATGATGTGTTAATGATGACGGTGGTGATTAAATTATTGCAATCTTTTTGTGGATATTATTATTATTATTATTATTATTATTATATTATTATTATTATATTATTATTATTATTATTATTATTATTATTATTATTATTATTATTATTATTGTTATTATTACTATTAGTTCCTTTATTTAAATCAATTTAAGTACAGTCAAATCTCGGTATTATGCCGCCTCGCTACTATGTCATTCTCGCTATTATACCACTTTTGCTCGGTGCCGACAAAATTCAATACAAAATAAATTTATTATGCCACCCCTACTCAATCCAAGTTGGCCAAGTTGGAAGATTAGCAAGAAATGGGGCGTCGAAGTTCAGAGAACAACCGTGAAGGGCATTCTCAGCAAGAAGGATGCGATTTTTGAGAGTTTTGGAAGAGTTAATGGATAACTTGAAAAAATAAATCCGTTTTTCAAGAATAATAAAGGCGTTTTTATTTGAGAAAATAAGATCGCTTTTACAAACCCTCGCTAATGTGCCACTCTCGATACTATGCCACTTTTGCTCGGTCCCGACAGGTGGCATAGTAACGAGATTTGACTGTACACACAAATGTTTACAATACCTGATAAATTCCAATTTTTTTTAGAGATGAAATCTGATTGGCTGCCAAATAAAATAAACATTCATAATAAACATATAAATGGAAGTAAATGGATATTTTAGTTTTGCATGGGTCTTTGTGAATTTATTTTTAATTTTTCTCGTTTCCGTTTGCAATGTCGAATTTATCCTTGAGTTGTTGTTTGTAAGACTTATAAACTGTTCTTTTAGTATATTTTACTTTCTTTTTGAATGCTATTTTTTGCATGATTTGTTTTTTTTTTCAACAAAACGAGTCGAAAATTGAGTTTCACGTCCATTCCTTTCTACTCTTCCACCGCTGAATAAGTCATTACCATCCTCATTCTCATCATCATCATCATCACCATCCCTATTATCATCATCACCACTACCATTATCATCATCATTACCACTATCGTCATCATGGCCTATAATAGTCATCTGTTTGTTAGATCTGTGCAGGAGATAAAACGTTTAGCAGAGTCCAAAAAGCAAACACGTCAAAATGACCAAATATTTATTCAAATGGACGGACGGAGGGATGGATGGATGGGTAGGTGGATGGATGGAATGATGGTTGAAGGAAAAAAGACGAAAAGCAAAGAAAAAAATTAGGAAAAAACCCAGACTCGCATGACGAAGAGCTGCGGACAGGCTGAAAATGGGGGTTGAAATGGCACAGGAGACGGAATAAACAAACGTCTGTTAAAAACGCAGACAAAAACAAAAATGGCGGTCAAGCATGGCTGAAGAGGCGAAAGCGAAAATCGGCAGAAGAATAACAGGAAGCTGATGAGCAATAATGGAGTCGAAGAAGAAAAAAAGAGAAAAATTAAAAGTAAATTGTAAATAAAAATGCTTCAAAGTCGCAATCAAACAGCTCAAGGACAAAACTTGAAACTCAGAACTTTTGTGGCTAAACATGGCTTCTTCTGTAATCAAGATGGCGTACGACGGCGCCAAAGAAACGTTGGAAGAAAAAACAAACTAGCGCAGGAGAAAAACAACAACGGCAAAATAATTTTCTGGCACAAAAATATTTTTTTGGTAGGATTTGAGGGGAATTTCATTTTCTCCTGATGAATGTCGCACACACCCGGTTAAATTAGGCGTGGAAGAGTTCATTTTCGAGCCACGGGGGATGACGGCATCCACAAAAATGTTTCGCGACCGTTTCAGTTAGGAATCAATTTGACGTTTGTTTGCAGGAGGAATTTTGTTTCAAGTCATTAACTTCGGTGTGCCACATTTCTTCATATTATATCGTCGTGCCATTTCGGTCATCATCATCATTATCGTCATCATCATCGTCGTCGTCGTCGTCATCATCATCATCGTCATCATCATCGTCATCGTCGTCATCGTCGTTGTCATCACCATTATCATCTTCGTCGTCGTCGTCACCTTATTTCCTCAAGATGGTGCATTCCATGTTTTAGTGCAGCACTGCTTTTTCACCGGGAACTCATGTTGATGATGATGATGATGGAGGTGAAGATGATTTCGATAGAGATGATAATCATTTTTGAAATAGTTATTACAGTGAAGATGATCTTGATGATGATGATGATGAATGATGATGATGATGATGATGATGATGATGATGATGATGATGATGATGATGATGATGATGCTGATGATGATGATGATGATGATGATGATGATGATGATGATGATTGATGATGATGATGATGATGATGATGATGATGATGATGATGATGATGTGAACGATGATGTGATGATGATGATGATGATGATGATGATGATGCTGATGATGATGATGATGATGATGATGATGATGATGATGATGATGATGATGATGATGATGATGATGATGGATGATGATGATGATGATGATGATGATGATGATGATGCTGAATGATGATGATGATGATGATGATGATGATGAGGATGATGATGATGATGATGATGATGATGATGATGATGATGGATGATGATGATGATGATGATGATGATGATGATGATGATGATGATGATGATGATGATGATGATGATGATGATGATGGATGATGATGATGTGAACGATGATGATGATGATGATGTCGCAGCCGAAGAGAGCGCTCCAGATTTCCAGAACATGGCACGGATTTGTCACTTTTTGGCGGCAAAAAAGTCGGACGAAAAAAGTTCTGAGAATTAATAAGACGTCTCCAGAGGGTTCCACAGACTGCATGATGATGATGACGACGACGACGACGATGATCTTGGTGATGATGATTTTTATGGTCATGATGATGATGATGATGATGGTCATGATGATGACGATGACGATGACGATGAGGATGATGATGACGGTAATCATGGCATCATCCTCGTCGTCTTCCTCCTCCTCCTCCTCGTCCAACAACAACAACAGGCCAATCGAGATGTTTTTTTTTTAAACAAACCATCAACAAATCCCGGTCATAAATTACTGAGCTTCAGACCGGTCATTCGAGAGATTTATTGCATTCCGGTAGTAGTGGAGGCTGGTAATGGTTCCGTGGTGTAGTCGGAGTGGTAAAGGTGGTTTGTGTGGTAGTGGTTGATTTGATCTTAAAAGTGTTAAAGGTGGTAAAGATGAATGTGGTTGATGTACCAGTGCTAAGTATTGGTGGTTGTGCTGATTGTTCGGGAAGATGTGATAGAAGTGGGGAACTGCCATCTCGGCTTTGGAAAGATTTCGTCCTTCAGAATGTAGTGTTGTTGTTGTTGCTGTTGCTCACAAATTATGTTAATAATAAATAAATCTTGTTTAAAATAAATAAATAATTATTATTATTTATTATTAGTAATAATTATTATTATTATATATTATTAGTAATAATTATTATTATTATATATTATTAGTAATAATTATTATTATATATTATTAGTAATATTATTAGTAAACTATAAATAATATATTATTATATATTTTAGTAATATTATTATTATATATTATTAGTAATAATTATTATTATTATTTATTTTATTATTATTACCATCAAGTCATCTCAGTCATAATGGCAGCTTATGTCCAAAAGTTAAATTCAAGCAAGTTGCAGATGTCAAGTTAATTAAAAAATTAATATAAATTAAAAATATAAAATAAATATAAATATAAGTAGGTCGATTAAGTGCCTTCACATCCTGTTGGGATACGTAAGGCACTCAAAAAATTGGCTAAATAAATAAAAAAAATAATAAATAAAAATTTCTACCCAAACTTAATCGATTCGAATTATATTTTAACTGTAATCCTGTTAGTAAGCGTGTAGCGGTCACAATCGAACCTCCAAAATTAGGGCCAAATCAGGCCAAATTAACAAAGTTATGCTGCACATCAGTCTAATTGTTGGTTTAGTTGTTACTTCAGTTGTGGTGTTTTTCATTCAGCATTTCACTGGAACAACAAGTTCAACAGCCAAGTTGTCAAAAGATAGCCTGACAACGACCCTTGAAAGTTGCTATTTACTTCCTATGTTTCTGGTGGCTTCTGGTATCAGTGTCTCATGACAGGGATAACATGATTTATTTATTTATTTACTTATTTATTTATTTATTTATTTATTTGATTAAAGTCTGCTGCATAACTAAGACGATTTGAACTTAGGATAATATGACGGATGGTGCAGCATTTTATTTAAATATGACTTTATAAGGTTACATTAGCAAAGGTGTTTTTCATGATGCATTGAGAAACTGCTTATTTATCTGTTACTATATAAATATATAAGACAGAATTAATGAATAATTACTGAATTTGTACATGCAACAATATTACTTATTATAATAATTATTTAATTATTTTTTAGCCGTTTTTAATTAAAAGTCCGTTGTATAACTGATAAGATTTTGACTTAACCATTTTAAATCTAATCACTGGTTTGAATATTCTAAATTGGTGTTTCTCTTGCGGTTTTAGAAATTAATTTTTACAATATCTATTTTAACTAGTTTAACTAAACAATATCTATTTTAACAGCAATCCTGGGCTTTCTCAACTAAAGAGATCCTTGATACAATATTGATATACAATAAGTTACAAGCCAGCCTAAATCAAATATCTTCTCATAGCATTAAATTAAATATGTGCCTGTTTTCACTTCAGCTGTAGTGTTTTGTTTGTTATTATTATTATTATTATTATTATTATTATTATTTATTATTATTATTATTATTATTATTATTATTATTTATTATTATTATTATTATATTATTATTATTATTATTATTATTATTATTATTATTATTTTTTTTTTTTTTGAAATGTTGATTATTATTTTATTTTATTTATTATTTTTATTTATTTATTTTTTTAGATGTTGGGACGACCCCAGCGATAAGTAGCCTATTAAGGGCTGCCAAATTTTGATATTTAATCGCCGTGCATTTGAGAACTGGCCCAGTTGGCCATCAAAAAACTAAATTTAGCAGGAGCCAAACTTGACAAAGAAAATGTTCTTTTTTGTAACAATTGACAATTAGAGCCAATTTCATGTTTTTAGCTTGGGTGTTTTTCAATATTAATTAAAAATAATTAATAATTAATATTCATGTTTTCAATATGGATTAATAATAATTAATAATTAATAGTTATGTATGTCAATATTAATTAATAATAATTAATAATTAAAAATCCCTAATAAAAAACGCTCATTTATTTAAGAGACAAATATGTCAATAAATTTTCTAGAACTCTACCTGATATAATAATATTGTTGAGTCTTTGTAAGAATAACAAGTTGAACAGAAAACTTTATTGGCTGTCAAATATTCAGAAGCAGAAACGAGAACGGAAATATCGCTAATGGCTGCCAAGTACGTATTCGCATGTAACATTGCACAACTCGCAATCCCTATCGTTCAACTCTCGTACCAACCCGTACAAACTCTCTTGCTCCCGAGGCCTGTTCCTTTTATACGCCAAGATGGCGTCTCAACAAATATTCTCTAAAATAATTCCTTAGATAAAATGTCATCATGAAATCTGTAGAAAATAGATTTGTAAAGAAGTTAAGAAACTCAACTACCATTCTATCCCCCGTTAACTGGTCGATCAGACCATCTAAAAAAAGTATTTTTTTTGATAATTAGGTGATACTCGCTATGGCATCATTTTAAATATGACTTTGTGCTGATAACATGGCCAAAGGTGTTTTACTTGAAACGTTGAGAAAGGGTTTGTCTATCAGTTAATATTTAACTTATGAAGAATTATTAAATAAGTTAACTTTAAAATTACTAAGAAAAAATAAAAATAATAGCAACGTAATTTTATTTATTAATTGCAATTACTTTAAAATGATAATTAATAATAAAATAAAATAAATAAATAAATGATATTTATTGTTATCATTAAGCCATCTCAATCATGACAGCAGGTGATGTTCAAAAGTTAGCGCAATAAAATTACAGATGTGAATTCATTCACAAATTTCTATCCAATTTTTAAGATCAAATCCATACTAAATTGACATTTGTTCTTGAAAAACATCATTCCTAATATAGGGCTGCGAATGTTAACATTAATATTAATGGCGCTCTGCAAAGCTCGTGAACAAATAAATAAATACGTATTATTTTCACCATCAAGCCCATATAACAGTCATATTAGTAGTTGAAGTCCACAAGTTAATTTAAGCAGGTTTCAGGTTTGTATTTAATCACAAATTTCTACACAAACTTATATAAGTCCAATTCTATTTTAACTGCAATACTATGCTTTCTTTAGATAAAAGGTACTTGCTGTCACAAGCGGACATTCAAAATAGGTTGACACTCAGCTCATTATTGCAAATCATAATAATAAATAATATTTAATTTATAAGGCACATAAGTGCATAGCGTCGGGGGTGTATTTGTTTATTGATTTATTGATTTATTTGTTTGGATGATTAAAGTCAAAAAAAAAACTCATAACCCTAATTATTTGCCTCTTTTTAACTTCAGCTATGGTGTTTTTCACTTGAGACTGCGTATGAACAAAGTCCCAATGAAAAGGCAGCCTAACAACGACCCTCAAAACTGGTGTCTATAATAATTATAATTACAAGAATTATTCTTGTCTTGGGTTCGATAACTGGCCTAGCTGGCCGTCTAAAAAATAGGACAAGAGTTTTCTGGTGGTTTTCTCTTCATTTATACATAGCGTTGTGAGGTTACATTAGCAAAGGTGTTTCGGGTGAAGCATTGCTTAGCAATTTCCAAGGCAACAATTAATTCATAAGTAAGGAAGAATTAATAAATAATAACGAAAATTTAAAGATTGTTGTTATTGTTATTATTATTATTATATTATTATTATTATTATTATTATTATTATTATTATTATTATTATTATTATTATTATTATTATTATTATTGTTATTATTATTATTATGTTATTATTATTATTATTATTAATATTGTTATTATTATTATTATTATTATTATTATTATTATTATTATTCTTATTATTATTATTATTATTATTATTATTATTAT
>JAJTWR010000473.1:137500-142500 GCA_021613335.1 Whitmania pigra
TTATATTAATTAATCAATCATTAATTACTTGCACGATTATAACAACAACAACAACAACGACATTCATCATCTTTTGGAATTCCATTTGTTGTCGTTGTTTTGTTTACTTATTGCACCTTATTACTTCCTGTGTCCTCGCACATTTGCATGTAAATTTCACCATAGCAACGCGCAAGTGCGCCCAGGGAATTATGGAGGGAATTTACTTCCGAGACAATCGTCCGAATTATTTACAGCTGGAAAAATGCCTTCCGCCTTTGTGTTTATGTGCTTATATGTGTATGTCTGTGTCTATATGTGTGTGTCTGTGTCTATATGTGTGTGTCTGTGCCTATATGTGTATGTCTGTGCCTATATGTGTATGTCTGTGCCTATATGTATATGTCTGTCCTTGTACGTGTGTCTTTGTGTGTGTATCTTTGCATGTTCCTTTTTGTTTATGGTGTCTATGTTTTTGTATCTATATTTGTATATTTGTGTGTTCGAGTTGGGGATGTGCTAATGTGATTTTCGATCTGAGCGGATGTGATGAACGAGACGTCCGTGTGATTCATCTCCATCTTCCCATCCCTGTCATCCTCCCATTGGCTGTTCAATCAACGCGCGCCAAAAAAGCAGACGACGACATGTACGATTAACAGGAATATCTCGATTTATATAGCGCGAAATTATGCAAACGAAGGTGATTAACATTTAGATGGCCAGGTTCTCCTGGGTGACTCGCACGTGCGCGTGAGTGTGCAAGACACCGTCCCTGGGAGCCCGTGGTGAATGATGGGGTACTTGTTGCCACTGGTAAGTGGGTGCTTTGTACAGGGTACTGTCAGTCAATGGGATCACTGAGGGTTTTGGGTGACGTTAGAAGAATGATGAGAGATGTTTATGTCCGTTCGTGTGTGTTTGCATGTGTTTATAAACATGGATGGGTGATACTTTGAAATCACTACAGTACGATGATGGCGATGATGATGATTAAAATAATTATTGTGATTATTATACAATAATTAATTAATTTACGTGGTAAGTTATTGTTATTGGTGTTGTTGCTGATGCTGACAAGCAAATTAAAATTTAAAAGTTGGCAGTCCCCAAAGGTCACCTATCAAATAACATCTCGACCTAATCGGATCCATTCATACAACCATACCCCCTCCCCTTCTCCCCCCAGAATCCACCGCGGGTGGTCAACCCACCCTCACCTTTACGTGCGGCACATTAACCCTCCTAGCGACAAAGGATTTTCGCATTTTAAGCAGCTCAGTTAGCTCTTGCGTGAATTCACTTTCCGCTTCATTGGAGACTGGACCACGGTGCGTGTCGGTGGCTGACCGAGCGAGTGACCGAGTGGGTGCCGGTGCTCGTCTAATTACCATAGATTATGCGAGTTTGCATTAGCATAAATTATGCGCATTACATTACGTTTAATTGCATTATTGTCTGGAAAAAGTGTTGTGAAGTTGTTGTGTTTCGTTTTGGTGTTTTCTCTGTTCCAAACTGTGCTAACGACCTATGAGTGAGTGAGTGAGTGAGTGAGTGAGTGAGTGAGTGAGTGAGTGAGTGAGTGAGTGAGTGAGTGAGTGAGTGAGTGAGTGAGTGAGTGAGTGAACGAATTAACATCTTCGACTTTCTCTCTCCCTTTCTCTCTCTCTCTCTTAATTTGTTTTTTGCTTTTCCTCTCCTCCAGAGGGCGTACCCCGGTGACGTCATTGTGACGTCAAGCTTGCGTCAGATCACGTGAGCATGAAAGCGTTTGATTCGAAACTGCTCACGTCAAGGGTTTGTTCTCTTGGAGGTTGTGTTTTCTTTCTTGTGCGTGGAAAAGACTTAAATCCGGGACTTGGAAAAAACCCTCTGATGTTGGATCCACTTTTAAACCGTTGTCCTTTCCTTGTAACCAGCTCCAGTAGCTAGTAATAGTAGTTCTTGCAGTGGTCGGGCCCGAATGGGGGGATGCAGTAACAGGGGTCAGGCACTTTTTTTTAGAGGGGGGGGGCACGCCCGAGTTTTAATATATTAAACTATATTATTATAATCACGGCCATTTTTTTTTGTTTTTCAATTGAACAAAATTTTTAAAATTGACAAAACGTAGGTGCATTTGTTCAAAATTTTCATTTGAGAGGGTGTTAATTGTACATTGTACCGAATATTATTTTTAAACTGACACTGAATATTCAATCGAAGTGGTTTTTTTACATTCAAATTTGCACATAATTAATTAAATATTTTATTCGTCGTCGTCATCATCATCATCATCATCATCATCATCATCATCATCATCATCATCATCATCATCATCATCATCATCATCATCATCAATCATCATCATCATCATCATCATCATCATCATCATCATCATCATCATCATCATCATCATCATCATCATCATCATCATCATCATCATCATCATCATCACCATCGTCGTCGTCGTCGTCATCATCGTTCGTTAGGTTTCCGAAAAACAGCCTTTACATTAGAGCGGTAATTAAATTCGACAGACTTCAATCAGTGACTCATCATATTATGACATTTTTTTTGAGAATTTATTTTTCCATATTTTTATTTTATTTTGAATTTTATTTCGCCTACAAAAAAAAATAATTTAATTCTTAATTGGAAATCCTTTAAAAATTGAATTAAATTCGTAATTTATAAATTTTTTTTTTGGTTCGTGAGACGGAAAGATTAAACATATGCACGTGTGGACGTTTAATGAAAAACTTACGCTTTCTCAATTTCTTTTAATTATCTTTTCATCCTCCTCCTCCTCCTCATCATCAACATCATCATCATCATCGTCGTCGTCGTCGTCATCATGGCCATCGTCATCGTCATCATCGAAATCATCACCTGACGTCATATCAAAAGCTTTTAAGCACCTGTGGTTTTGTTCAACTCCTTCGGGCGACACTTAAAATGAGGCGCTAGATCAGTTTTTAGCAGAAACACGTCATCAAATATGGCGACGTTTTCTGTCGGCGGCCATGTTGTTATGACGTCATTCGAGACGGGAAATTGTGTCGTTCAGGCGACATAAAAACCAGACTCCAGCGGTTGCCGTGGAGACGTGAGAAGAGGAAAATTCAAGCCACACAAAGACGCCGGGATTTACACGAGACCCCGAACCACCTGTTGTGGGCCTCCCTCTGTCCCTCTGCTTACACCCCTCCCCCCCTCTAAACGTCTGTGGGTTGGTGGATTGTCTTGTGAATGTAAAATGAAGATTAGTAATGCGTTGAAGAAATTTGTTTAACCTTTCTACCCATCCATCTATTCATTTTTCCATCCATCCGTCTATTCATTCTTCCACCCATCCATCTATTCATTTTTCCACCCATCCATCTGTTCATACTTCCACCCATCCATCTATTCATTCTTCCATCCATCCATCTATTCATTCTTCCATCTATCCGTCTATTCATTCTTCCACCCATCCATCTATTCATTCTTCCATCCATCCATCTATTCATTTTTCCATCCATCCGTCTATTCATTCTTCCACCCATCCATCTATTCATTTTTCCACCCATCCATCTGTTCATACTTCCACCCATCCATCTATTCATTTTTCCACCCATCCATCTGTTCATACTTCCACCCATCCATCTATTCATTCTTCCATCCATCCATCAATTCATTCTTCCATCTATCCGTCTATTCATTCTTCCACCCATCCATCTATTCATCCATCCATCTGTTCACTCTTCCATCCATCCCTCATCCATCCGTCCATCTTCGAATGAATTTATTCCGCTCCTGTTGACGTCATCAATCTCATCCATTACTTCCGCCAGAGATGACGTCACCGAAGATACCGAAAACGCACCGCAGCTATTTCCCTCGGTTTCCGGTCGAAGAGAAAAAATAAATAAAATAAATAACATAAATAAATAAATAAATAAAAACAAAAATAAAAAAAAACTAATTTCACTAAACTTCCGCTCTCTGTCGGTTGCTATGAGCGATGCGAAGAGTCATACGTCTTACTTCCGGTTAGCACCTGGGAGATTCAGTGTTTTTGGTCTGCTAACAGATATGCATGAGCGTCATTTGTCTGTGTTTCAAGTTTTACGGAGTGGTTAAAATAAGCTAAACAAGTGTGTGTGTGTGTGTGTGTGTGTGTGTGTGTGTGTGTGTGTGTGTTAAGTTTGAAAAAGTTATTTATTATTTAATATCTACTATTATAGCTTATTATCAACTATTTACTAATATTTGGTATTGTTTATTCGTAATGTCTTTATAATATCTCATTAATAAAGCAATTTTATGTTATGTTTATATTTTATATTTTATTTAATAGACTGTTTATTTAAGTTACTTAAATATAAAAGATTTAAGGATAAATTCATACTAGACTCGGCGCGTTTGCATGTGGGTGGATGAAAGGATGGGTGAATTGATGGATGAATGAATAAATGTATGAATGGATGAATTGACAAATGGATGAAAGGATGAATGAATGAATGGGTGAATTGATAAATGGATAAAAGGATGAATGAATGGGTGAAAAAATCGTTGAATAAATAATTTCTCTTCATGTTTTTTTTTGTAAATTTCAAAGTCTTAAGATAAAAGATAATCAAAATGAAACCACGTTTTAAACCTCGGAGGTTGGACCGCGGGCCATAGAAGAACCCCCAAACCAAAACTCCGACTACCCATAGGTGGACAAGAAGTATGATGGATGATGCACATGGGAATACGTGGGCTGGCGTTGCTATGGGGACGTAAACTCAGTGCGTTGAAATTGGAGCAAGAAATATGATTTTTAAAATAAATAAATGAATGGATGGATTAACAGAATTATGTCTGAATAAAATATTCGATTAAATTGTTTTTGAATTTATATTTTATTATAATATTATAAAGCCTTTTATAATGTAGGTAATGATATAAAACTATATTATTTCATTTCTAATTGCCTTTCAAATTTAAAGTCGAATTGAATTAGTATTTGATTAATGTTAATTATTATTATTCATGCTAATTATTATTAATAA
>JAJTWR010000473.1:145000-162500 GCA_021613335.1 Whitmania pigra
TATTATTATTATTATTATTATTATTATTATTATTATTATTATTATTATTATTATTATTATTATTATTAGTATTATATTATTATTATTATTATTATTATTATTATTATTATTATTATTACAGTTACTATGTAACTATTATTAGCCACGTGAAAATCCAATGGACTGTGTTTTTTACGACCCACGAGAATGTAAGCGTAATCCGACAATGCTATCTGGAATAACCACGTAATTCCGGGCTGTTATTTATAGCTGTCTCTCATTGGCTGACGTGATGTCGATACTTAAGGTGACGCTCAACAGGTATGATGGTTACGGTTGTGCAGTAATGGTGATGATGGTTATTATTATTATTATTATTATTATATTATTAGTATTATTATTATTAGTATTATTATTATTATTATTATATTATTATATTATTAATTATTATTATTATTATTATTATTATTATTATTATTATATTATTAGTTATTATTATAAGTATTAGTATTATTATTACTTATTATTATTATTATTATTCTTCTTATTATTAATTATTAGTATTCTTCTTCTTATATATATTATTCTTATTATTATTAATTCTTAATTATTATTATATTTCAACATCCCGAGCTGACTTAGCTTCCACAGTGCCATTTCATCGAACCAACTTTCACTCCTCCTAGCGCATTCTTTAGCGCTTCCTCTTACAGCGGACGCATAAACTTGGCGCTCGTCTGCTCCCTGGCGCAATTGAACCGCTAAAGATGGTTCGTGATGTAATTTCAAATCTCTACGATGCGTAAGTTAACATACAAGCGTCTAGGTTGGCCCAGGCGCCTCGAAAGATTAATCAGACGCTAGCGGTTTAATCCTAAGGAATGCTTGACGGAAGACATTGCGCTACACGAACGAACACTTCCCGGCGCTAACCGGCGCTGACACGAAGCTCTGTTTGCTCCGGATTGAGGCGCAGACGACTTGAAATGCTTGAAATGTTTTTTCGTAAAATTTTGTTTTCGTCTTTTCATTTTTGTTAAAGTTCATATTGAATTTTTAATGATGAAATGTAGACGGCTAAAAAAAAAGATAATTCGACGATGACGACGACGATGTCATCGATGATTATGGCGATGGGAGGAATAAGGTGGGCATTAGGAGCCAAGGACCAGATGTAAATGTTGCTGAAATGAAGGCCCAGGGAATCTTTATTCGAATTTATTGTTACTACCAGCTGGTGACCGATGAATTCATCCATTCATCCATCTATTCATTCATCCATCCATCTATTCATTCATCCACCCATCCATCCATCCATTCATCCATCTTTCAATCCATCCACTCATTCAGTCAGCACTCCATCCATCAATCGATCTCACGACAGATAGCGAGAATAGTAGGAGATTTAACGAAAAAAGAAAAGAAAATAAAATAAAATAGGAAAAACTATCCATCATCATCATCATCATCATCATCATCATTCATCATCATCATCATCATCATCATCATCATCATCATCATCATCATCATCATCATCATCATCATCATCATCCTCATCATCATCATCATCATCATCATCATCATCATCATCATCATCATCATCATCATCCATCATCATCATCATCATCATCATCATCATCATCATCATCACCATCATCAGCGTACCCAGCAGCCACCATTCTCTGCATTGAGACGAATCAGTTTCCATTCGGCTGGGTTTTTCTAATTTCCAGGTTCATTCACCGCGCATGCTTCCAGCGCCTCCGACTTCCCGCGACAAATTGATCTATGACGTCACAGCGGTCCGGAAATGACAGGAACACGGTACAGCGGAAGCAATTCGAGGCGTGGCACCGGTCGAAGGAATGAAATGCCGGCAATGTCTTCAGAGGTTGTTTTTCTGATTGATTTTGGGTTTTTTTCGGTTTTTTTTTAATTTTTTATTTTTTATTTTGCGAGGTTTTCGGTTTGTGTGTTTTTATTTATTATTATTATTTTTATTATTGTTATTAGTGGATTATATTATTGTGGGATTAGTATTATTTATTAGTTATTATTATTATTATTATTATTATTATTATTATTATTATTATTATTATTATTATTATTATTATCATTATTATTATTATTATTGTTTATTATTCTATTATTATATTCTATTATTATTATTATTATTATTATTATTATTATATTATTATTATTATTATTATTATTATTATTATTATTATTGTTATTATTATTATTATTATTATGATTATCTTATTATTATTATTATTATTATTATTATTATTATTATTATTATTATTATTATTATTATTATTATTATTATTATTATTATTCTTATTATTATTATTATTATTCTTATTATTATTATTATATTTTATTATTATTATTATTATTATTATACTTGTTGTTGTTGTTGTTGCTGAACTAAAAGATAGTTTAAAGGTGTTATTACTATTGTTGTTGTTGCTGTATAATGAATGTTTATTGACGGCTGGAAATATGCAATTTCCAGTGAGGAAATGAATTGCCATCTGTAAATTGTTTGTTGTACCGAATGACATTTTAAAAATAATTTCTATTTCTTCTTATTTTATTATTAGAAATAAAACGAATTTATTTTTTAATTTAAAAAACATTTAATTTAAAATTATTTGATTCTTAGTTGAGAATATTTATTGTGATAAGTGGAATTTATAGATTTTTAAACTACCGATATATCACGCATATTTAGGAAAGAGATTTAAGGGTTTTAGTCATATTTTAAAAAAAATATTTACAAGGCTAATTTAATATTAAAAAATTACTTGTAATATATCTGGACTTAATCATTATGAGCTTGTTTGGTATCCTATAAAGAAATTTATTGTCTAGTGATTGATTCAATCACATCGTGACTCAATTCACAATGCATTTCTTGAAGTGAATGGATGCAGAAGCAATATTTAAAAAGTAATTGTTGCCATAAACAGTTTTTTAATAAACCGAGAACTTCTTTGCGCGGCATTTGGACTGGCCATTTCCATTCTTCTTGGCCACCTTGAACTCACTCAGCCACCCAATAACTCATTCTTCTCACTCAATATCCTCTCACTCACTCACCCACCCACTCACCCACTCACTCACTCACTCACTCAGCCACCCACTCACCCACTCAATCACTCACTCACTCACTCACTCACTCACTCACTCACTCACTCACTCACTCACTCACTCACTCACTCACTCACTCACTCACTCACTCACTCACTCACTCTCTCAGTCTCATTTCCCTGATGAAGGCGTGGTTGTGAATTACTTTAAATTGAATTTCTAATATTGAATGTTCTAGGAATGAGACGCCATCGGCTCGCCTTGCCTTACCGCTATTCTTTCATCCATTTACTCAATCACTCACTCAGCCACTCACACACTAACTCAGTCACTCAATCACTCAATCAATCATTCATCCACTCAATCACTCAATAATCAATCATTCCTCAATTCATTATTTGCCACTCATTCTTCCTTTTCCATGCACTCAATACTCCCCAATCCCCCGCAATGGGTATCTCCCCCAGCCTCGTTATGGTGCTCAGCAACCCACCTAGGCCACCCATTAATTTTCAAGAAGATGTCTGAGACAAGAAGCCAGGATTAAGTGTGAAAGGAGAGGTGACCGATGCAATGTATGTATGCAGGATCACGAATGCTCGAGATAGATTACTCCATGCACGTTTGCTTTGTATCTATGATATCCATTCATCCATCCATTCATCCAACCATCCATCCATCCATTCATTCCTCCATCTATCCATCCATCCATCCATCCATTCATCCATCCATCCATCCATATGTCTGTCCGTCCATCCATTCATCCTTCCATCTAGCCACTCACCATTCCATCCTCCCACATACAATCCTTCAACCCTTACAACCATGCATGAATCAATTCGTGAGGGACAAATCCCACTAACTTCGCTCAAGAGTTGTTTACGTCGGCAAATCAATCATTCTTACTTCACAACAACACTGTCGTCAGTCAAGCAAAAGTCTTGCTTCGATGGACGGACGGATGGATGAATTGACGGATGGAAGGATGGATGGGTGAACGTGTGGATGGATTGATGACCGAAAGAATGATAATAATATTATACAATTATTGAATTTTTTAAAAATGATTTTCAACTGAAATAATAATAAAAAAACTAAAAACAAATAATCTAAAAGGAAACAGAAGAAGGTGTTAATCTACAGTGGGACTGGCTTAACGGAAGTAAAAGGTATTTCCACAAATTACAGCCGATAGATTGAACAAGAGATGGATGAGGAGTGGTGAGTTGGGGAGAGATTAAATGTGGTTGAAATGGTCAAGGAGGTGACAAATGATGATGATGATGATGATGATGACCGTGATGACGATGATGATTATGATGACAATGATGACGGTGGTGATGATGATGACAATGGCGATGATATTTAATGACTTTTATTTTACAACATTACTTTACAAAATACTCTAAATTCTACTTGTCTTCCTACAGAGAATGGTGTCGACAGTGATGATGATGAACGATGATGACGATAACGATGTATATTCCCCCGGCTGTCTTAAAACACGGCAGTGTTACTCCTCCACGGTCGACCAATTCTGTCAGCCAATCAGAATCCTTCTGATCCCAAGGTCAGCATGACGTCATAAAGATGGCGGTACGGAATTTTTATCACTACGAACAAAGTCGTGTTACAAGCCGCGATGGCTCAGGGCTTGGCCCACCCGGCTTCAATTTGGGTATATATGACTCACCCCGATCTCCAGGGACAAACCGCCCCTGGTCAAAGGTTAATTGCCATGACAAACTCAGTCAACAAGCCATTGAAAATCTCTCAGATCTCCATGGGTTTAAAAAAAAAATATTCTCTCACGCGACTGTATCAACAACAATAATAATATTTATCGATAATAACAATAGTAATAATAATATTTATTGATAATAACAATAATATTAATAAAAAAATGTTTAAATTCAGTTATTATTCATTAATTGGTCCTTATTTATGTAAATACTGCGCATAGACATTTCTAAACGCTTCACCACAAACACCTTTGCCAATGTAACCACATAAAGTCATACATAATACAAGAGAATGCAGAACATTCGGAATAGCAGTAGTTTATCTTTGGATGATCAGTCAGGTCAGCCACCAAACACGTGGAAAGCAAATATCATTTTTTGGGTTCGCTATTACGCTATCTTTTGACTGCTATGTTGTTGCGCAGCTGAAGTAATGAACTGGCAAATTGGGGTTATGACTCATAACTTATGAGCTTTATTTTAAATGAGTTTAAATTAAATTCGATCTTAACTCATTTCGGAGGTTCGCATAGGACCGCTTGTAGTTGATAAAATAATAAACAATGACTCCTTAAGACGAGAAAATGCAGGATTACATTTAAGTGGAATTGGTCTTAAATAAGTTTTAATTGAAATCCTTGATCAAATTCATGCCTGAAACAAAATTAACTTTTTAATAAATTAACGTTTGGACATCAGCTACCATTATGACTGTGATGGATGGCTTCATGGTAATAATAATATTTGTTTATTTATTTATTTATTCACATATGATATTATTTTTATGTTATTAAAACAGCAACAACAACAACTTATAATGATAATAATAATAATAATAATAATAATAATTAATAATAATAATAATAATAATAATAATAATAATAATAATATAATAATAATAATAATAATAATAATAATAATAATAATAATTAATAATAATAATAATAATAATAATAATAATAATTCCCACGGACTACACACAAATCCTAAAACATGGAAAAACCATAACAGCGAAGGAAGTATGTAATGAAAAGATGCATATTGTCTGTGTTACCTGGGTTTTAAAAATGCCTGACTTCTAGAACCAGTTTATTGTTAGGGTAATGGCTGGGTTCGGGCTGGAACCAGGGTTAGTGTTAGTTTACAGCTAAGGTTTAGGCTTGGGTTAGGGTTAGAGGTTGTAGGGTTTAACAAAAATATTTTTTATTGAAAAAATGATTTTTAAAGCGCTCCTTGCTTCTATTTATTGTTTTCAGTTTTGTTTCAAGAACACATCCCTCTCTCCCCACCCTCCCTCCCTTCCCCCCCCCCCAAAAAAAAAACAACAACAACAAACAGCCACAACACGTATACACGCGGCAGAATACATCGGACACTCACACTTTGTCATTCCTTCCTTTGACTAATGGTCGCTCCTAACGATGGAATTCTAACGAGCGGTCGAAGATTTCGTCCTCGACAGTACGGTGCGGTGGACTATTGACGTGGATAAATACGTGGTGGATGCCGGGCCGACCGCGTTTGATCCATCTTCCTGTCAGAAAAGTTTCATAAGGAATTCCTTTTTGCACTGTCCGAGTGATTGCTTAGAATGCCTGAGTTTTGTTCCTCTGGCTTTTCAATCGTTCAGTTTGTCATCCATCCATCCATCCATCAGTTCATCCATCCGTCCATCCGTTCATCCATCCATCCATCCATCCATCCACCCATCCATCCATCCATCCATCCATCCATCCATCCATCCATCCATCCATCTACTCCAGTTTTTTTTTAAATCATGAGTTATAATGACGTTGGAATTTCAAAAATCTCTCTTCAGTTCCCTGTATTGGAAATAATAATCCGGAAAGAAACAAATCACTTTCCAATTTTAATATTCTTTTTTATAAATTTCTCTGTTGCCCTTGCTTTCCTTGGAAAGAGAAAAAGAACAAAATAAGAAAAAAGAATTTCCTTCGAACCCTCCTCCCCCCAAAAAGAAATATCTCTCCGATGGTTGCAGACGAATGAGTAGACGAGCGGTTTTGAATTTATTTGAATGAAAGGGTGAGTGAGTGAGTGGAGTGAGTGAGTGAGTGAGTGAGTGAGTGAGTGAGTGAGTGAGTGAGTGATGAGTGAGTGAGTGAGTGAGTGAGTGAGTGAGTGAGTGAAGGAGTGAGTGGGGGTTGAAGTATGAGTGAAAGAGTGAATGAGAATTGAAGCATAAGTGAAGGAATGAGTGAGGAGTGAAGCGTGGTCACTCTTTCAAATTAATATTCGTGTTGTAAACTCATCGACACTGCAAAACATGACGCCACCCCAAATGGAACATCCCCGCACTTGAATAAGTAGAAAATTGAGTGGACAAGAGAGAACAAAATTGAGCAGACGAGTGAAAAGGACTGCCTTAGGGGTGACTGAGTGAGACGTTGGTGAAAGAGTGCAAGAGTGATGGAGTGAAAAGATTGTGGTCGAGAGACAAATGGGTATTTACACGGATCAGCGAATTGACGGATGGCGTCGGACGGGTGCATGGGTGAATTAATGACTGACCGGTGCATTAGTGCATAAAATAGATAGATGAATCACGTGGATGAATGGATGGATGAACTAATGAATGATAGGTGCATTAGTGCCTGCGTTGAAAGATGCATTACGTGGATGAATGGTTGGATGCACTCGAGATCGACTGGTAGAATGAAAATAGTAAATGGACGAACAAATGATGGATTGATTGAGGTGAAATGAAATTATAAGAAAATTAAAATAAATGAATTATTTTTATTTTGAAATAATAATAATAATAATATTAATAATAATAATAATAATATTAATAATAATAATAACAAATCAACAACAACATTAAAGCGCTAGAAACGCACATCAACAATTCAATCGTAGTTCCACGAATTAACCGGCCATGCATTAGCTCATGCATGCATTTTGCAATGCATGGATTCACATTGGCTCCTGAGTGCATGGATTCACATTGGCTCGTGAGTGCATGGATTCACATTGGCTCGTGAGTGCATGGATTCACATTGGCTCGTGAGTGCATGGATTCACATTGGCTCGTGAGTGCATGGATTCACATTGCCTTATTCGACACCCCCCTCCTAACCAGAACCGATGACAACGAAAGTGATGGGACCTGGTTCCTTAATGGAATGAATCGACACCTATTAACAGGTGAATTAATAACACGTCTAGGCGCCTCCCAACCAGTTAATCACACGATCACTCATCCGGCTAGCCGATCGCCCATTCGTTCAATCAGCCGTGACCACTTCAATCGGTCAATCAATCAGTGGATTGAGTCTGGATTCAATTATTAGTCGTGATCGAAGATTCAGAACTTATTGATGGAATCGGTGAGTGAGTGAATAATTTCAAATAATATTTGTGTAATATTTAGCATATTGTTAAACTCTTACAATAACTCTTGCATTTTCTAATCTTTTATAGAACGAGCAGTGATTTTAGTTTGCATGCTACTGCATCTCATTTGTGTATTATTGTATTGTATTGTATTGTACGTTGTTGAATCGAATGATCAACATCATCATCAAGAACAAGAACAACAACAACAACAACAACATTCTCAGTGATAAAAGCAACAAAGGCAATAAAACCACATCATCAAGATTCCATTCACGTACTCATGTGGAGACGAACACAGACACGCAAACACACACACACACACACAAAAACTAACACACATACACACACGCCCTCTCTCTCATCGATCAAAGAACCTGCTGAACAAAGAACCACAGAAACAGTTCCATCCCGTTGTTTGTTCTTTGGATCAGCATTCTCTCTTTGGCGACTCTCATTCGCTCCGTGTTCACGATTGACCATTCATTTAGCACCGGTCTTGCATCCCACGAGGCCAAGACTCGAGTCCAAGGAGGCCAAGGCAAGGATTAGGCAGATGCAGGAAGCTGTTGAAGTGAGTGAATGCTAATGGAAAGGTTTGGAGATTAAGACTAAGGTTATGAGAGAAGGAAGTGAATGAATGAATGAGTGAGTGGATGGGTGAATGGCTGGGTGGGTAGTTGAGGGGCTGAGTGGGTAGTTGAGGAGCCGAGTGCGCACAAAGGAAAGTGAGCCTGTGGTTTATCTGTTGTCAACGGAGCCAATTTCGGAATCGCTTTTGTAGACTCACGTTTTCTTAAATCCACCTGGCATCTTCATTGTCGGTGCATGATGATGACGATGATGACGATGATGATGACGACGATGATGACGACGATGATGACGACGATGACCATGATGATGATGATCTTGATGACAGTCATGAAGATGATGATGACGCAGACAATGATGAGGAAGATCCAAGAGATCACCGTATGATAATTAATCACACACTGATAACGATGCGAGATATCAGGAATGATCACTCGGAGAAAAATGATGATCACTCGATTGAGTGAGAGTGTATGTGGATGAATTGTGAATGAATGAATGACTGAATGAATGACTGACTGACTGAATGAATGAATGAATGAATGAATGAATGAATGAATGAATGAATGAATGAATGGAATGAATGAATGAATGAATGAATGAATGAATGAATGAATGAAGAATGAATGAATGAATGAATGAATGAATGAATGAATGAATGAATGAATGAATGAATGAATGACTGAATGAATGAATGAATGAATGAATGAATGAATGAATGAATGAATGAATGCATGAATGAATGAATGAATGAATGAATGAATTAATGAAGGAAGGAATGAATGAATGAATGAATGAATGAATGAATGAATGAATGAATGAATGAATGAATGAAGAATGGTAAAGGAGTGAGCATTCACTCCCAATCGTCACTCCCTGCATCTACTCCAAACTCTCCTAACTCCGGCTTAGCGTCTAATCCACAATCCCAGGCTTAATAAATTCACAAGTATGTCGTTCCATGACCTGTGGGTTCGAAACTCAACGCACCTCTGGAACATTGTGGTGTGACCTGCGTGTGATATCGTAGTATCCAATGGATACTGTAGTCGCCAACAAAAATATCAGCCCAATTTCGTAATGAAAAAAAAAATATGGGTGCTTGTAATATGACAACATTGTAAAACTAGTAATAGCTAGTGCTACCCCACTAACGGCGTCTTGTCATTCCACCATAGTTTTTACTAGTTGACGCTTTGACTTTCCAAACGGACATAGAAGCGCTTCATTGGCGCCAAGCACGCTAAGCACCTGCGCGAATAACCGGGCCGTTTGAACGAGTGAAAAGGAGCGTAGGGCGAGTGGCCCTTGTTCACGGTCGAGTAAACAATCTATTTCACGCTTGATAGCATTTCAATGCTGTCCATACAAGGCGACAGAGTCATCTCCATCAGAGGTTTCATCCTCGTCATCATCGTCATCATCATCACCGTCATCATCGTCATCGTCATCGTCGTTATCATCATCATCATCATCGTCGTTATCATCATCATCATCATCGTCGTCATCATCATCACAGTCAACATCATCATCATCATCATCGTCATCATCATCATCATCATCACATCATCATCATCATCATCATCATCATCATCATCAATCATCATCATCATCATCATCACATCATCATCATCATCATCATCATCATCATCATCATCATCATCATCGTCGTCGTCGTCGTCGTCATCATCATTGTTTTTTCAGTCAATGTTAGCCTGAGGATGTACGGTTTAAAAGAGACTTAACAACGTGCAAAGTTCTTGGGTAAAGACGATGATAATGATGATGGCGGTGGTGGGGATGCTGGTAGTGACGTTGTCATGACGACGGTGATGGTACTAGTCTGCTCAGTATCTTCATCATTATCATGAATAGATATATCATCGTTATCATCATCATCATCACCTTGCAAGCCACGTGCTACCGTATCATCTAGCATTCAGCATCACTATCGTCAATACTAGTCGACCATCTTATCACCATGACGTCACTATCATCACCTTGATCACCACATTAAATAATATCGTGCAGATCGTCATAACAATATCACCACCATATTGACGACAATAAAACCATATCATATATACCACCATATTGACCACAATAAAACCATATCATATATACCACCATATTGACGACAATAAAACCATATCATATATACCACCATATTGACGACAATAAAACCATATCATATATACCACCATATTGACCACAATATAACCATATCACCACCATCTTGATCACCATAAATTTGAGAACAGATGTTCAACTACGAAATTTCATTTCGCATTCACCCTGGGCAGCAGTGCGTATAAACATTGGAGAAATGTTGTTATTCGAGTTTATGTTGTTTATTTTGTTTATTTTTTTTTTTTGTAAAGAAATTACGGGAAATGTTAATAACAATTCAAATAATTTCCTAATGCCGAATAATTAATTTTTTTCGTCGTCGTCACGGATGATTGGACGGACGGATGGATTGAGGAAGGGATGGATGGATGGATGGATGGGTGGATGGGTGGATGGATGGATGGGTGAAGTAGAGGATAGAATGATGAATGAATGAAGTGACAATGAAAGGATGAAATGGCCAAACATAAATACGGATATTACATCATCGGATTTGACATTAAATCATATTAAATTATTCATATTCTGAGTAATCTAAATATAATCTATCTAAAATCAAATTATAATCGAAATTTAATTTAAATATAATCCGAATTTTAACACATTGCACAATTTAGCGCAAGTAACGAAAAGACAAAAGTAGTAGACGACACAAACACACAATTTACAAATTATCGTTAAAAAAATAAATATACAAGTAATTTATAAATGCAAATAAAATAAAAATATAAATATAATTTTAAATAAGATCATAAATAAAAAAATATATAAATATAAACATAAATAAAAATTCAAAATAATATAGAAATATAATTATAAATAAAGACATAAATATATTATTAAATTAATTAAAATTATAAATATAAATTATAAATATAAATATAAATTGGGCACTTAAAAAAGTAATGGAGTGCGATTCGAAATCGAAAGGTGAGTGTGGGAAACTTTCCAGGCGTGCGTCACGTGATGACTGGAAATCGTTTCCATGCCATTTTAACGTGGATGCGGAAGACATTAATCGCACTACATCATCGTCATCGTTATCGTCGTCATCGTTGTCGTCATCGTCATCATCATCATCAATCATCATCATCATCATCATCATCATCATCGTCATCGTCATCGTCATCGTCACCGTCACCGTCATTGTCATCGTCATCATCATCATCATCGTCATCGTCATCATCATCATCCTTATCATCATCATCATAGTTGTCAATGTCCTGACGTCCCATTGTTATGGTGTCAGTGGTTTTTGTATTTAGGCTGACGTTTCACCAAATTGACGATGATGATGATGATGATGATGATGACGATGATCGCCATTATTGTTGTCATGTTCTTCATGTCAATGATACCAGCATATCCATGACAACTTGACATTTATCCAAGTGAGCCACCATCGTCATCATCGTCGTCGTCATCATCATCATCACAAGAAGGACAATTATGCCGTCGGAAGGCAAAAATCTGATCAAGTGATCGTTGCAAACGAGATAGTTTTATGTTCTACTGATGATGATGATAATGATATTTATGGTGTGGTGATGACAGTGATGATGATGATGGTGATGACGACAACGATGATGATGATAACAATAGTGGAGGTAAGTATGTCTATGATGCAAATGGTGATGTTATTCAAGATATAAGCAAAGAAGGTGTCTCTATGATATGCTAATTGAGACAAAATAGGAATGAATTGATGAATGGATGGATGCGTGGGTGAACGAATGGGTGAATGGGTGCATGGATGAACGGATGTATGGCTTAATGGGTGAATAGATGCATGCCCGGATGGATGAATGGATGGATGGTTTGAAATAACGGATAAATAAATGGATGGATTGATTTAAAAAAAAATAATGAATGATCCTTTTATAAAACTTGTTCGGAATCCTTTTCATCATATTCAAGACTTTTAATTTAATTTCTTTTTTATTTCCTGAAAATCTTTCAAAATCTTATTTTTTGCATCATTAATTTCAACCTTTAACAGCTATTGAGATTGCTTTAAAGAATGAGATCGTTACGAGTGGATGGATGGATGAATGGATGGATGTATGAATGGATGGATGGATGTATGAATGGATGAATGGATGATTGGATGGATGGATGGATGGATGGATGGATGATGGATGGATGGATGGATGGATGGATGGATGGATGGATGGATGGATGGATACATGGATGGATGGATACATGGATGGATGGATGGATGGATGGATGGATGGATAGATGGATGGATGGATGGATGGATGGATGGATGGATGGATGGATGGATGGATGGATGGATGGATGGATACATGGATGGATGGATGGATGGATGGATGGATGATGGATGGATGATGGATGGATGGATGGATGGATGGATGGATGGATGGATGGATGGATGGATGGATGGATGGATGGATGGATGAATGGATGAATGGATGATTGGACGAAGTGACAGACACTGGGATAGTTTGATGGCGAAAATACATGGAAACTCCAAGTATACATTCCATGTTCTAAATCAAGTCATCCGATTCAAAAGAACTGACGCTATCAGACCCATGTGACGTCATGTCAACGGTTCAGTTTTAAATGTTTCATGGGGAAGTTTATATTTTTTTTGCTTCACGTCATCGTTTCTGTGCTAGATTTAGACTGCCTGCATGGATGGACGGACGGATGGATGGATGGATGGATGAATGGATGAATGGATGGATGGATGAATGGATGAATGGATGGATGGATGGTGGATGGATGGATGGATGGATGGATGGATGGATGGATGGATAGATGGATGGATGGATGGATGGATGGATGGATGGATGGATGGATGGATAGATGGATGGGTGGATGAATGGATGAATGGATGGATGGATGGATGGATGGATGGATGGATGGATGGATGGATGGATGGATGGATGGATGGATAGATGGATGTGTGGGTGGATGGATGGATGGGTGGATGGATGGATGGATGGATGGATGGATGGATGGATAAATGGATGAATGGATGGATGGATGGTGGGTGGATGGATGGATGGATGGATGGATGGATCAGCAGGTTGATGAGCTATAAAAAATATCGGCAATGTAACATTTATTTGTAATCATTACATATTTATTAATTATATATTTCTGTTTAAAATTTTTCATAATTTAATTATTCATTCTTACTAATTTAATTAATTAATTTGCTTAATTATCGATATACTATTCCTCTGTAATGGCAGCGCCATCTGCTGAAAAAATAAATGATATTTTGATTCAAAATAAATAAAGAATTAAATTAACACATCACATAAATAGTATTGAGGTGAATCTGATGTAATAAATAAGTTGGTATTAATCATCTCCTTGTTGTTGATATTATTATTATTAATCTAATTTTTTATTATTATTATTAATCTAATTTTTTATTATTATTATTAATATCATTATTTTTTTTATCATCATTACTATAATCAGCAGCAGCAATTATCATGATAGCTGATATTGCATTATCTAGTACATTGTACTCTGCTAGGCAATTTATTATACAAATTAATATTTCATCAACATTAATATAAATTTACAACAACATCAACAACAATAATAATAATTATTTATAACAATAAAAACAACAACAACAACATCAACAATAATAATAACAACAACAACAACAAATTAAATGTTGAAAAATAATTCTTCAAGATCTCCTGAAATTTCAAAACTTTAATCAGAAATTAATTTGGAGTTGAGTTTCAAAATCTTTCAAAAGGAAAAGATGAACCACAACATCATTTTAATATTATAACTGATGTCGATGATGATAACGATGTCGATCATGATGATAATGATATTATTGCAATTTTAAACAAATACGTGATTAAGTAATTATTTTACTTCATTAAAACTTCAATAATAATAATAATAATAATAATAATAATAATAATAATATTAATAATAATAACAAAATGATAATAACAATGTTAATTATACAATTTTGAAAATATGTACTTGTCTGCAGAGAAAACAATTTGCATTCTTAATTGCTTTGTACATCGTTGCTCTTCTGGTTTTTGCGTTCCGGTCAATTTTCAGCCGGACGTAATTATTCAAAATGTATTTATTTCAGAATTATAATTTTTCAGAAAATAATATTTCAGAATATTAATTTTTCAATAAAATCCTTTCAAAATATAACTAATTCTGTACGTATTTATTTAAGAGTTTTCCTAAATTTATTTCTGATTGTAATGTTATTAAAACTATATATCTAATTCAAAATTTATTTATTTCATAATTTATTTATTTAAACCTAAACAAGTTTTGTTTGGAAATATTTTTATTTTTATTTTGGAATTTCTTTGTGTACTTAATGTACTTTAATAACACGTGAGAATGTACAAGCAAGTGTTTAATGATTTTTGTTTTCATTTACACAACATCATCCGATGTTTGATATTGATATTGATAACAGCAATTTGTACTTACACGTCTGCTGATAACAAAAGTCACATGTCTTAATTAACTAATTAACAGAAATAACTAATTAACAGCAGAACATTTACCTCGATTCTCGATACAAACCTTTATAATTATTTCTTCCGACGTTGCAAACACTGAGATTATTCAGTTTTCTCTCAACACTTCCAGATATTTTTAGAACGAAAAAATAAATAAACAGAATAGCTAGAATAGCGTGTTGCCACTCAGACAAAATCAGTTAAAAGGGTGAATCATGTTCGGCGACATAAATGAATCGACATAACCGACAAGAAAAATGATAACACAAAAAGGGGATTTGGCGGTTCCAGATCAAAAATGTCGACTTAATAGGGTTGGCGAGTTAACCGAGGTCGAGATAAGCGGGTTCCACCGTAAATTTATTTTCTGTAGAAAAGAATTTTTACGTAAAAATGTTTTAAAAATTACGGTTTAGTTGTTGATTAGTGTACACTCATGAACCTGTTACCATTGATGATAATATTACGAAGCAGCAGATTTGACTTTTATAATTATTTATTATTAATCGGATAATGAAATCATTATAATAATTTATTATTACTAATGTTATTATTATTATTATAATTATTATTATCTTTAATTTAAATTATATAAGGTTCAAAAATATAATATGACGTAGCACACATCGCCATTGTTAAAACGTCGAGGTTAAGGATGAAGATGACGCTGTTGATTAATTACTCCAACATCAATCTGTGAAATCAATCATTCAATCAGTCTGTGGAATCAATCATTCAATCAATCCTTCAATCAACTTGCTATTCAATAAATCACTTTTTCATTCATTCTTTCGGTCAATCCGTCAAACACTTTCAATCATTCACTTTTTCAATCATTGATTCTTTCAGTCATTCAATCTCTCAATCTTTCAATAAACCTATTGTTCAATCATTCGGTCCTTCAATCAATCAGTCGTTCAATCGCAGAAACAATCATTTGTCTCTGACTAATGGCCCAGTCCGGTGGGACGATCTTATTGCTCGGGACAAACAACTCGTGAATTTTTATTTATGGCAGTCTCTTGAAATTGATTCATGCACCATGGAAATCACCGGTGCATGGAATGCACAAGGGATTCGACGATAATTTGGTCATTGAATTAATCGCACTGCCAATTCAATTCGGTGAATTCTGTAAAATGGGGCATTTTAAAAAGAGTACGAACTGTTGCATGGTCTGTTCATTCTCTCATTCATTCTCAGGTTAATTCATACATTCATTCATTCTTTCACTCATTCATTCATACATTCATTCACTCATTCATTTATACATTCATTAACTTATTCATTCATCGGTTCATTCAGGCATTCATTCACCTTAGTAATTGTGCATGGATTCAACCCCATCCCCGCCTTTCGTGATCAGTGGCTATTCTGGATCATGTTTTATTCATAAGACCTGCGTCGCTAGGGTCTTGTTTAAATTATTATTATTAATTACGAATTAATTGAATTTTGAACAATCACGACTTTTAGATTTTGTTTTCTAAAAAAAAAAACTTTAATGTTTATTGGAAATTAAATTGTGGAAATCTTGAAACCAAATAGGATATATTTTCTTCGCTTCCCATCCAATGAGCATCTTCCTTCCTTCCATCCATCCATCCATCAGTTCATCCATGCATTTTTCATTCAATATCAATATCATCTCATCCTGCATTGTGCAAAAATTCACTGCACGATGCACCGGTGCATTAATTTGCAGCGAATTGGAAGCAAATGCATCAAATTGGCAATCATTCGCGCATTGACGTTTTCCTTGACGTGAAAAATTACAGCCATCCTACCTGTATCTACGGGACTTCACTTACCTGTAGTAGCGTCAATCACCTGGCTCTACGATTACCTGATTCATCCATCCAACTGTCCATCCATCCATTCATCCATCCAACTAATCATCCGTGCTTTCATCTATTCATTCAACAGTCTATTCATCCATCCATCCATCCTGTATCTACCCATTCCATTTAGTTACCTGCACCAACGTGACTTCACTCACCTGTAGTAGCGTCAAGCACCTGACCCTGCAACGAACGGAGTTCACTGAAGCCATGTTGACTCTGTTGTTGACCTCCGTGGCGACAACATTTTCCAGCAAGAGCAACA
>JAJTWR010000473.1:167500-262500 GCA_021613335.1 Whitmania pigra
CTGTCGAGAAAAGGTTCGAAAAATCACTGACCCGACCTTAGGATTACAAAGTCATTCACGAAATATTTCAGCTTGAAACAAGGACAATACGGTCACTCACGCATAGATCAAATCTTGGTTGGCAGGGGACAATTCTCCATCGTTGCGGATGCCGAATTCGGACATGACCATGGAACTGTCAATGGTCAGTTGTCCCCCGGTCGCCACTGTTATCTTGAGGTTGACACTGGCCTTGGTCGGTGCGGTCAGCGCTCCGGCGTCCTTCTCTTTGGCCCATTTGGCCTCAACATTGAGTGAAATGCCGTTCAGTGCCATGACGATGGCAGAGCCTTCTTGCTTGACGTCCATGACTGGTTTGTCGAAGTTGATTATCTGAATTTGGAATTTTCAATTGGAGTTTAGCAATAATTTCAGTAATAATGATATTATTGAAGTAATTCAGATAATAATGATAATGATAAAGGAATATGATAGATCTACTTATTGCGCTTAGCCATAATGGTCGTACAAGAATTAAGATATTATATAGTTGTGTTATTGTTGTTATGTAATATCATATTTACTTTAATAATTAATATCTATTAATATTTATCGCGCAATATTGTTACCTTGACATTAGTTAGTGTAATGTCTTCTTCGACATCCTGGATCTGTTTGTTCACCAAAGATTTCGTCATTCGGTCTACCACCGCTCCTGCCGCTTTGTTCAGTTCAGCAGTGTTTGTCTTGTCAGCACCTGGACGAGCAGAAAAAGGATTCAGTGATAATTCTGTTGAAATGCTAACGGCTTGTAAAAGCAGAATTAACGCGGGAGATGGAAAAAAAAATCGAAAGTTTTGGTTCTACTTTGAATCCGGTTCATTGTCACCTCTAGTTAACATCTATAACTCTAGCTATTATCATTCCTGTTATCTGTTAATTATTATTCCTATTATCGTTGGAAGTAGAAACAAAATGAAATTACTTTTTTTCCCCATTTTGGATGCTTGTTAAGTTAATTTGTCGGGTCTGTTCAAAAACAACTATAATTTAGTTCAACAATATGTAAGAAAGTTCAATTTCAAGCAGTCATCTTAAAACTTAAAGCATAAAAACCAAATTAACTAACCGATTTAAGGAAATTTTTTGAAGATAGTCCTCGAATTGGCGTCATTCGCGATTTTACGTAAGCAGGGATGGCTTAGTTATTTACCTTATTACTATTACATTACTATTAATAGCATGCTAATATTTTTTTAATTCAATAATTTCATTAATTATTTCTGATGCAATATTAACGTCATTTAACTTTGCCTAGATGCACTATAGTGAAGATTGTAAGTTTAGTCTTTCTAAATCTAATGCCGGATATTTCATTGAAACAAATTATTTAAATAATTTTATTTAATTAAAAACAAGTTTTAAGACAATTATATCGTCAGTCTGTTAAACCAATATTTGTAGATATTGTATTTATTGTATTTATTCACCTCTGTTCATTTCGCAAAAGAAATATTTAGAATTTTGAGAAGACCCCCAGAAATCTGAATTCAACTTGTTACGGTAAGTCGTCGTTGATTAATTTACTTATTTTTATATTTAAATTTATTTTTTAAATATTCTTTAAAATAAAAAACTTGTTTGTTATAATTAATTAATGATTATTTTTATAATGACCGATTATATATTGTACTATAATTATGATGAATAGTTTATGTATTAGATCATTAATGATAGTAATCATAACAATTTGATAAAAATTAATAATATTATTAAGAATATTACTGGCATTACTGGCAAGATGATATATAAGTTTTTATTTCTAGTAATTAGTACATCGATTTATAAATGACGCAAAATCTTAATAGTATGCTATTATTGAAATAACCAGTGGGTCAGCAAACTAGTTAGTTAATTAATAAGTTAATTGAGCAACTAATAAATTATTTTTATACTGAGCACTTTCGTTGATCTGAAGGATTATTAGGATTTCATTTTGATGAGATTTTATAATCTGCTACGGGATTGATGAATTTTGGTGTGCCTTAACTTTAGTTAAATGCAATGGAGCTTTCTAAATAGAGAATGATGAAGATGGATTTCTCTAAATGCTAAACTCAAATAATAAACTTAATAAATAAAATCTTATTTACTAAATAAATAAATAAATAAATTTCTGTCGATTACATTATTTAGTTATTTAATTAATTTATCGCGGTCAGGTCGATAAACAATATTATTAATGTAAATATTATTATTATTATTATTTTGTGTTGAAGTTCCACATTCTAGCAGTGGAAAGGCTTGCTTGCTGTGCGATAATTTTTCATTTTTTAAAGCTTTCTTCAGTTCACACGTCAAACTTTTATTTTTAAGAAAATTCGCTACTTTTTATTTCACCTTGATTTTATTTGTTTCCTTTTGAGGCCATCATTCCTTCTTATCGTTAGAGTCAGTCTAACATTCTCTGACTTTAGATGATTCAATGTCATTCATTGTCAATATTTTTCTTGACTTTCTGTCTAGATTTTCGTCTTGAGATTATAGCTTTTTGGCAGATTATCAATGCATAGTATATAGTTGCTATATGCAGATGCAAATATTTATATGTTCACCAAAATATTCTTTTTTTTACTTTTTTTTATATTATTATTATTAATGCTATTTCTTTTTTTTAACTCGTAAGTTTTTATTTTAAAATTTTACTTTCATTAGACGCTGTCAAGC
Source organism: Whitmania pigra (assembly GCA_021613335.1). Lineage (NCBI taxonomy): Eukaryota > Metazoa > Annelida > Clitellata > Hirudinida > Haemopidae > Whitmania > Whitmania pigra. Next base: position 170,207 of record JAJTWR010000473.1, read on the forward strand.
TGACGTCACTGTTACTTTTAATTTTATAAATCCGCATTTAATCTCTCCACGAGTCTTATTCCTCTCTGTCTCTGTGTATCTCTCGGTATCTCTAAGTATTTCTAAATACTACTCGTGTATTATTATCACTAGTTATAGTTAGATTAGACACTATTAAAAAAACGTTTCATTTAGTATTAAACAGAACAAAAACAACATAAAAAATTAATAAATAAAAATAATTAAATGAATAAAATAAAAAATCTTAATTTCAGAAAATCGAAAAAACTTTTTCTTTTCTTCTTTGTTTCCTTCTTAATTTCATTGCCAAGGTCACTCGACAAAGTCACCAATTAGATTTTCCAATAACATCATCATCAGGACCTCAGTTGTTTTCCAAATCCGCTCTCTTTCAGCAGCATCTCACTTTTCTTGTTCTGTTGACTTCTGCCTTCCCATGACGTGCTGTTCTGAAATTATGCTTCCGTAATTAGGTTTGCCGGAATATTTATTTTGGCATAATAACTATAAATGGTGTTATAATAGTTGTAATTGGTGTTTGTTATTATTATTATTATTATTATTATTATTATTATTATTATTATTATTATTATTATCATCATCATCATCATCATCATCATCATCATCATTATTGAACAGGCTGTCAGATTAACTAGTGAATGAAAGAATTGAAGAATGAATGAATGAATGAATGAATGAAACATGGAATGGAAAATAAATGAGTACAACACAGTCTGCTTATGCAAGTGACGACGTATATTCCCGTACTTGAAGCCACCTGAGACACTAGTGAGGATTCTCAGCTGCTTGTTCTGAAAAGGAGCAGGTGATGGAAGACCGCGAGGGAAAGAAAAAGTGAGGAATGAATGAATGAATAAACGAATTAATAGATGAAAGAGTGAGTGAGTGAGTGAGTGAGTGGAGTGAGTGAGTGAGAGTGAGTGAGTGAGAGTGAGTGAGTGAGTGAGTGAGTGAGTGGTGAGTGAGTGAGTGAGAGTGAGTGAGTGAGAGTGAGTGAGTGAGTGAGTGAGTGAGTGTGAGTGAGTGAGTGAGTGAGTGTGAGTGAGTGAGTGAGTGAGTGAGTGAGTGAGTGAGTGAGTGAGTGAGTGAGTGAGTGAGTGAGTGAGTGAGTGAGTGAGTGAGTGAGTTCGGCGACCAGATAAGTGGACGGTCGAGTGGAGAAAAGAAGCAGGAGTGACTAATTAAATGATGTAAGTCAATCAAGAGAATCAAGCGTAGTGGCAAGAACAATACTGCTAATTCCGGTCTCTGTCGCACATTGCATGATCGCACGGGTCCAAGGACTTTTTCTAGATATTTCTGGATTCTCTTCTTCGTCCTTGTCTTCGTCATCGTACGTGTCCTTTTATGTCTGTGTTTTATGGGCACATATGTCTCTGAACAGGGCCGGCCAAGCATTCCCATTTGCTTGTCTTTTCCATTGCTTGTTTTTCTTTAACGATATATTCGCCTGCATGGTTTCCCTTCCCTGTATCTCTTGCTCTATTCTGTATCTCTTGCTGTATCCTGTATCTCTTGCTGTATCCTGTATCTCTTGTATCCGTGCCTCTTCTTTTCTCTTGGTAAGTGTTCTTTCATGGACAGAGTTTATTCTCCTTCTGGATTGGATATTTGGAGCAGATGTGTAAAAATTGAACTGAAGACAACAGGAAAGTGACAGTGAGTGAAGGTTGACTAATAACGCAACGGCTCAGTCGAGGATGCAAGAGACTCAGGGAGGATGCAAGAGACTCAGTCGAGGATGCAAGAGACTCAGGGAGGATGCAAGAGACTCAGGGAGGATGCAAAGGGAAATCATAAAGACGCACACAAGCAGAGAAAAAAGCTTGAGTGGTTTAGTCGGATGAGTGAGAAAGTGAGAAACATCAGACATTCTTATGGCGATCGTGATTAAACAAGGCTGATGCGGAAGGGAGATAACCGCGAGTCTTGTTCTTGCGTGATTTTTTAAAAGGAATAAAAAAAAGAAAAATTTTTCTTCAAGTGTCTGCGGGGATAATTTCATTTTAAAACTGCCTATCGTCATCAAGACGGATCTGAAACACTTTGGAGGGGATGCCTAGCTGAGAAAATTATGTTATCTAATGTAATATTATATTTGAGCGACCCCGATGCTGAAGCCTGTGACGCTTTGAAAATAAATAAATAAATAAATATATTATTATTATTATCATCATCATTATTATCATAGACATGAATAATCATTTTGTTGTTTGAAATTATTTTCTTCTTTTTTTTTGCTTGCGCGACTGTCATAAATAACTCTTACTTCTGTCATTAACACGTTTTACAATGCAACAGGGTACTAATTCTTCTCCTTTCAAAACTATTCTCTGTCAACTCAAACAATTTGTGATGATGACGACGACGACGGCAATGGTGGACGGAATGAATTAGGAAGACTTTTGTTTAAACATTCTATAATGCTAGATTAAATTTATGATCCAAGTAATAATTAATCATTTGAAATTTGCTTAAACAGTTTTAAAGATATCCATTAAGTCTTTGGTAAAATTTAAGAGTTATTTTTAAAATAAAATGCGAAAGTCATTTATTATTCTATTCTGTTGCGGCTATTCTAACTCGCTATAAATTATGCAGTATCTGAACGTGACATTGAAAATAAATTTATTGGCTAAATTAAATTAAAGTGATTTAGCACGTTTAAAAAAAATTATTTATTTAGGAGTTATTTAATAGAATTATTGGAAAATATTAATTTTCGCTTCAACAAATTAACAAGCATTCAATTTTTATTATAAAATTATTTTAAATTAACAAGTACATGTTTATTGTTGATTATTTATTAAATTAATTTGTCAATATATTAAAAAATGTAGTGTCACTTTTCATCGCAGAGCAGACGTGATCCCAGGTCTCAAAATATTTGCGCTTATTTTATTTTTAAAGTGCCGAAAATTTCCGTCGGAAAATGGTTTCCAAATCACTTTCATCCAGGATGGCACCTTTTGTGTGGAAATACATTGAACGGCTTCAGCAAAAAAGTGACCATATAGGAACTTGTGCCGGCGTAATTAAAATACTTTCAGAGGCTTCTGGGTTTGTGCGATACTAGAAAATACATTTTAGTGATTATTGATTTAGGCAGTAGTTTGGAAAAATTGAATGCCGGCTTTGTTACTAGGTGTTGAGAGCCGCATTAGTATTTTTCTGAGAGAGCAATAGATTTGATGAGATAATATTGGGAGATTCTGAAAACATTTTCACTTTTAAGTCACCATGTTCCTCAAAAATAAGTTGATATAAAATAAAAATATTGTGTTTTAGTTAACTTATTGACATGGTTTGAATGTATTGTTAATTCTGTGTGCAATAAACTTGCTTTTGAACATTATAAACATAAGTATCTTACAAAAGAATTATTTCTTGAAGCTCTGGATCAGATCAGCTTTGTGACAGATTTGTGATTGCTTTTCCTTATGGTGCTCAGTGCTGTAAATGTTAGTTCTTATACATTTTTAATGCTACAACCATCATACTAACCTAGTATACACATCTATTTGTGCAAATGCAAAGTTGAAGCTTTACAAGATTGAAGTGATATATTATTTTCATAATTTAATAATAATAACAACTTAATGATGACTTGAAGGGGAGGTGATATTTGACTCAAGTCTTCCTCAGGAGCCTCCTGATTTCATATTCCTGAACAGCGATCAGAATTTTCTTCCAGAATTTGACGAACTCAGGGTAAGGAAATTTAACTGTGAAATGAACATTTTAATCCTTTTTGAAATGTTAATTGGATAAAAAGAACAAGTTGTTAAACTTCAGTTTGTTATCACAAATAATTGTTTTTAAAAACCTTTCAATTGATTGTGGGAGTATTTGATTTAAAAGAACATTTGTTTCTGAATTTCCAAAACTTTTAACACATATTTATTTACCGAGCAGCATTAGCATTCCTGAGGGAGCTTTTATTAGAAAGATTAGTAAACTAAATAAACAATTATAATAAACATCTCCAGAGTCTTCACAAGTGGGACCACAACAACCCAGACTGTCTCTTTGACAGTCTCAAGGAGCTCCTCATCCTGTACAAACAGCACCACATGAACCTCATCAGGACCACCAGGGTCGAGTTCGAACTGTTCTCCCTCACTCCCCCGGAGAGCGACCGAGTACCCTCGACTTCTGGCGACGGCATCACGGCACCGAGAGATCGGGATCGTGAATGTTACCAGAGCTTTCCTGATTCTGAGGTTTTCGTGTGCAGGAAGAACGAGGTAAGTACAAGAAAGGATTTAATTTGTAATTTGTACCTCTAAGGCTTTATTAGCGATTATTGATTATTAGCATTTTTATTTTTCTGTCGGTATTTATTATGGTCGTTATCGTGTGTGAAGAAATTGATTATAATTAATAAATGCTCCATGTCTTTGTGTGATTTTTATTCTCATTGCATACTGCCGTGGTTACCGTCGTTATTAAAGCCTATTATTGAATTCATCACGGCTATCTTTGATGTCGTCATTGTTATTATTTAGTACCTTAACTAATTACTAGAACGTCCTGGGGCCGATACAAATTGGCGTGAAGTTGCCCATAAACTGCACTGGCCTTTCAGAAGTTTACCCCGCTGTGAGTATCGAGATTGTTGTCTGCTTTTATGAGTAAGCGCTTTTATGGATGGGATGATGTTGACAGGACAACATTATATCGGTATATTTTTGGAATGCCTAATTACTTGAATGGTGTGATTAACAACAATTCGTCAAGTATTAAACTACTGTATTAATACATTAACAAGCTGAGTGAAATAAACATACAAAGTTTGAATTCTTGAATCGGAGAATGCAGTCGGCCAACCAAGATTCTGTTGTTGATTTATGAGAAAAATTTCATTTTTGGAATGTTTGTGTAAGGTAATTATGTTAATAATTACATGTTTTAATAATATTCACTATGTTATTATTATTGTTATTATTATTATTTATTACTTACACATCTTCAAGGAATCTGTTGTCGACAAAGTACTGGCCATTGTGGTGTATGAAAATGCTGATGGTGGGAACATAACAACACAGATTTGCCCATCAAGCAGGGTCGAAAGGTCGTTGTTGCTATAAATAACCATCATCATCGTCATCATCATCAGCTGTCATCATCATCTTCATCAACATCCATATCCAATAGATCCATCATATCTTGCCTCTACCATTTTTGCAAAGTGGGATCGATACAGCTTGACATTGGCAGCGTATGGCTTTAATAAATTAATAGATTATTATAATTACAATAATTAAATTATTATTAATTAACCAGGGTTCTGAGGTCCATGGGAGGGATTCCTCATGTTCCCTTTCCATTGGAGGGTTGTCTCCATGACTACGTAGTGTCTGTAACCAATCAGATCAACGAGATGGTAATCAGTAGTTTTCTCATTATCATAAATACCGTTGAAATTGTTTTTTCACTAACTTTGCATAATTTATGCATTATTTTTGTGAACTTGTTATTTATTTTTTAATTATTTTGTAATGATATATTAATAGTAATCAGTTTATAATTCACCATGTACATAGCTTATCATTAAATGTGAGATTAATTTTTTGTTTCAAATAGAATTATACATTATAAATTAGTTGCATTGTCGTCATTTATTTAAACGTTAAATTAGTTTATAAATATCTTGTCGACACATTTGATTAGATCGACAGGTTTGTCAAATCCTTCAAGAAGAGGAAACAGTTTGTCCTTTCTCTTGCCTCAACATTTTCAAGGTCATTAGTAATAGCTGTAACTGATTATTAATTGATAAAGCTTTAGGCTGGCCGACTGCAAGTTCTTACTTACACTGATAAGATTATGAGACAAATAATATAAAAATAATGAATTTATTCGTGATGTTGATTGATATTGACATCAGTAATCGTCATCGTGATGATAGATTTATTGATGTCAACAATAACATTGTATTAACGGCACAAAGAGAGCTGTTGCATCAGTGATTCGTTCCTGACGAAATCAAATAAAACCTTCCATGACATGTCATGACATTAAACCTCAATCACACTTTTCAGAGCGGAATCTAAAAATGTCATCTCCCATTAGTGACACACTCCCTCACTTGATCACTCATTCTTTCACTTATTCACTCACTCACTCACTTGCTCACTCATTTCCTCACCCACTCATTCACTCACATACAGACACATAATGATATCCCTTTCATCTATTTCATTAATGGTGGCACCGATACACTAGCATTGCTGCAGCATGCGACAGGGATAAAATCTGCAAATGAGGGAAAAGAGGAACTATTAACCTGGAAATTCCACTTACAATACTTTCAGCTTCCTCTTGGAATTCGATGCAGTTTCTTTCAGTCGTGTTCACATGCTGGTCTCCACAGAAGAGAGCTCCACCCTTTTGCTCACAAGTGAGTAACCATTTTATCCACTCCATAATACTTTGTAAGATCAAAGAGTTTATAAGAGCTTTATAAGATAGTGTGAATAGTTAGTCTTATGTTAGTGCCCAGCTAACTAACTTAATCTAATTAGGATTTAGAATGTTTGTTCGTGTCTTTCATATTTGATTTTTCCATTTGTCATTTATAATTTTGCAATTTCATCACTTCTTGTTACGACTTCTCATTTCACTGTTAAACCTTCAAAGTTGAAATCCCACAAAACTTTCCAACGTTCCAACCAACTCTCCATTTCGCTTCCGTTGCCAAAGAATCGAATGCCAAGACGGTCAAAGACTTTCCTTACAGCCCGAGGTGGCCGCCCGAGGAAATGACCGAAAGACTCAAGTAGGCTTGTCCACATTGACCTATTAACATTTATAAGGTTTAAAAGGGTCGTATTGCCGAGGGTGGGGTTTGATTCTGTTCTAAGATGTCGATGAGCGTCCAACGAGATGTTTTAGTGAGAGACAGGCAGGCATGAATAATACAAGCAGCAATTACATTTTTCACTTGACATTTTACTCATGCCCTGGTGATTTTACTCTAAATCTTACTTTTGTTTTTCATCCAACCTAATAATCATTGCATTAATACATTATGCAAAATTACCATCACGACATCATTGCCTCGCCCGACACTTCCACAGGATGTACCTCATGGAGAATGTGCCCCTCATTTACAAAGATTTCCACGGCAACTCGGCAACTAAACCGAAACTAGCACCGGCCAAGAACTGAATTCAAGTTGCAATTCAAATCTCCAATCTCCATCATTCAAGTTGATTAAATTAAGCAACAGTTGATATCAGCACACAGAGGGCTTAAGATTTGGTTAAGACATGCCAGTATCCGAGCTCTCACATTACGGACTGTTACCGATTCAATTGATTCTCATTTAAGGACATTCGCTAATTGCATCACCAGGCATTTAAAACTTTGGTTAGACTTTTGTGATTGGTTAGCATCGACAGGACATTTGCATCATGTTTTTCAGTTGACTGAAAGCTTTAAAAGTTGTTATCAATCACTGTGCTAAAACTAACAAATAGTTAACTAATAAGTACTGCAATGTCTGCTAAACTGAGCTTAATCACTTTTTGGATTATGTAACTGTCATTTGGCCAACGGTCGCTACACCATAAAAAAAAACTGTAGTGTACTGTGCAAATCGTTCCAAAATGCGTTGGCACATGCTTTGTTAATGCAAGCCATAAGTGAACAATGTACAATACCTACATACAATCACCCAGATTGCCCCATATTTCGAAGTTTTGTACCACCCAGGCTATAAAGAGGACCCATCCCAAAAGATCCACATTATTCCCAAGTGCCCAGAATGTCAATTTTTACAGAGTTAATAATAACAAAACATCTAGATAAAATTCATTTCAAAACAGATTTTCTCAAAATTTCATCGAGACGAAATCGGTCAAATCGAAATAAAAAGCCAAAAACCAAACAGAAGAACGATGAATCCAGACAACGTCGCACGTCCCATGACACGACAGCAAGACGGGAACACAAGGACAATGTCACGCCTCCAGATGTCATTTCGTGAGGAGTCATTACTGTGGAAAGGTTGGCAAAACTGCAGTAAAGTCAACGGCTGTGGTAGCAAAATATATATATATTATACGTATATATATATAATTGCGTATATATTTCATAACATATAAAGTGACCTCGGAGATGGTAAAAGGATTAGCGACAAGTTTACAAAATCGATCACGACGCCAATGCTATAGATTCAAAACTTGTAATTTCGTTAAGTGACGAAGATGGCCCAATCGTTGAACAAATAAAAGACCATCGTCGGCAGCTAATCTTCAATGCTGGCTGGCACTTACAAGATGCTTAGAGATGCCGACAGGCATGCATGCCCTATCGATCTCAGTGGATATGCTATTGGGTCGAGGTTATCTGAATCAGCAGGCAGAATGCTAGTCGGCCATTGGCCATTAGGATGAGAACATAGAAGTCAGTGGTCGAAAAAGTCCAACGGCCAGTCCCCGCAAGACAGGCACAACTACCAGAATGTCCCTAGAAGCTTCGGCATCGACAAAGAACTCTGAATTGTGACCTAAGAAGCAAAGAACAGTGAAAAAGTGAAGAAACTAGAGTGGATTTGCATCTCTGCAAAAGTTTCTTCTTTTGTTGTTGATGAGAGTTGCCTAATGAAAAACAGGGTTGGGTTGACTGTCCCCGGCAAAGCGTCGCTTGAATCCACGTTTCGATGCTCACAAATTCCAACATCTCGAAGAGATCTATCTGTTAATAGGTGCACCCTCCACTAGATGGGAAAGAAAGAATGAATGAGAAATTTCTTCTTAGGAAACGACGTACGTTCAAATAAAACACGACCAAAAGGAAAAAGTAAACAAAAATATAATCGAATTAAAAAAAAAAAAATTAGGAGCATAGCATCAAAAACATTTTAAATTATATAAGAGAAATGTGGTTGTACGAAAAGGGGGAAAAGGAGATGTTTACTGAAGGGACTTTTTTAAGTAAACGTCCAAAATAAATACGTTACAAAGGGCATAACAACAAAAATTAATTCAAATCATAAATTAATCGTTACAGTTTTACTTCTCATTATGGGGAGAGGGTAAAATCGGGGACGTTGACTGTAAAACATTAATCTGGAAGTCTGAAATGTTCAGAAACAAAAAAAGGTATCAGGTTGAAATTCGTAAAAAAAAGAAAACATATCACATTTACAGCTCTGGATTTCGATCTTTTTTATTTAATTTAAAAAAATGGCAATTCAGGATGTGATTAATTTCAAATGCGACATCACAGCAGGGGACCAACAACGTCGGATAAATGTCGAAAGCATGGCGACATCGATCACACGAGGTCCGAACGAGTTGACCATTGCTACGTTACGACACGGTTAAGTCTCGATAATTGATGAGCTTCCAATTTGCCGGATCAGTAGTTTCAATGTTGAATTCATTCCAGAGACAGCAATCATTTCCAGAAGTAATGGCTGTAAATAATCCTCAAGGGGAAGTAGAAATAATGTGAACATGTCGTTAACAGACGGACTACCTTTAAGCGATCAGCTGAACATGGCATCAGGTGTTTGGTGGTTAAAGATGAAAAATGGGAAAAAACGAATTTCGAACTTTAGAAGAAGCCGACAAAAATTTAACATTCAGACCTGCAACCAAGTTTTCTAACGACGCAAGACGAAATATAAACAAAACCGAAACATGTCAATACTTGGGACAACCGAAGGACGCAAAACCGCACGCGACGACAGAAGCCCACGACGAGAGGACGACAACAAGCGAACCATTTTGGCTTTCTCTAGCAACAAGCTCCAAGCGAAAGAATTTCCTAAAATTCTCCTGACGAAAATAGCCATCGGCACGACCGCCGCAGAGCGTGCACGCACGTCCGATTGAAACGCTTCAAGCTTGGATCTTGGAAAGAACTGATGCTTGGTTAAGAGACAACTAGAAAAAGAGCTTCAAGAAATGCAATCAAAGCAAGCAACGATTTCGACCTCTCGTGAACGAAAATATATCATCGTAGAAAACACTCAGGACCGACAGACGACGACGAACGTCAGACGCTCGAACGCAAAATAAAACGAAACTGTAAAATCATCAACGACCCGCTTCGAAGCCTGGCCTCGTCCTCGACGAGCGGCCTCTCCGGAACAAAAAGCATGAAGGAAACGAACAACGAAAGGAGAAATATTCTTCGAGAAGGCAACATGATTGCATTTCGTCAACGTAAAAATATTTACCACCGTCGGCGACGAAGATTACGACGACGAAGCGAAGATCCCAAGCGGCGAGTCTGTACAAATCGTCGAGCCGATCGCGTCCGAAGCAAACGCCTCCAAAGTAATCGAGCATCCCTAATGACACACCCGCGCTGATGCAGAATAGAAGAAACAAAGCGGAAAGCACGAAGCATCTGCCGAAGCGGTTAAAAGCAAGCGTTAAATGTATCAACAAAAATTAACAACTGCACTCCCCCACCCATCGAAACATCCCCAAAACCATCATCATAACCATCAACTCCTCCTCACCTCGTCTCACCATCCCTTCTTCAATGGCCAATCTCAGAATTCACGATCGTCCTTGCAGGACGCAATTCAAGCCTTAGCAGCGACGGCAATAAACTCAAAGTTATCTCGTTTGCAGACGTTGTTAGTCAGTTACCAGATAACCATAACGACATCACGGTAAAGCAACTTCCTCGTTGCGCGTTCGTCACCTCGTTCGACGGCGGGCGAATCAGATCTCGCAGAAGCATCGAAAGGACTCCAAATTTAGAAAAATCATCGACTGGTAGAATAAACGATTGCAAAAAGAAAGAAAATAAATTTTTGATTCATAGATTCTATTTGTCTCACTGACTTTCAGCCTTCTCTGGGCAGAGGCACCGATGGCCCTCGTCTGCGATCCACCATATCCTACAAAAGTATCGAACAACGGCCAAGAGACGCTCAAAGACCGCACGAGGGAGCCCTCGAATAAAGAAATCTGCATCGAATTGCACCCCGAGGATGACAGGCATTGGTGGTGAAATGGCATCGAGAGGCATTCGTTCGCAACGGACCTTTGAAAGATGAGGGATTCTCTTGGAAAGCAAAATGAGAAGAAAAAAAATGCTAGGTCGCCTCAAAACGGCACCTCGCGAATTAACTATTATCATGATTAAACTGCTTCTCCTGCCGTCTTTGCGCTGGCTCGGGCGCCGATAATTTTGTCGTCGAAAGAAGTCCGAAACAAACCGTGAAATGACGCAGAAACAAAACAAGAACTTGTGAAAGGCTTCGTCGCTCTGCTCTCCTGATTCTATCGATTCGTTCCCTTTCCTCTCTTCCGTGAAAACCCTCCCGAAATGTCCCACGAAACTCCGCAAGCATCATTCCTGCTCCACGATCGGCAATATCTGAAATTAGGATCATCGGCAGAGGTGCAAGACAATCTGGAAACGGTGTCAAGATCAAAGTTCGAGAAATGTTTAAATAGCGGAGAGTTAAACCTAAAAAGCAAATCTAAAATGAAAAAAGTATTCTAATTAATTAATTATAAAAAATAAGAAGAAAACAACCGAAAAACATTTAGAAACAACGGAGAGAAAAAAAAAACGAAATAAAAAACCGCAACTCAAACCTCGGCATCACGCAAAGCGGTTTTAAGGCCTGAATACCTCATTAGATGTCGACGTTGTCGTGGCAACCAGCGAGCCGTTGCCTGTGCAGAAATAAGTTTTAATGAATGAGTAAAAGATGTCATGCATAATATAAATAATAATGTTTAATAATTGTTTGTATGAGTTATTAATAATACTAATTCTAATAAGTTTTAATAAATGAGTAAAAGATGTCATGCATAATATAAATAATAACGTTTAATAATTGTTTGTATGAGTTATTAATAATACTAATTCTAATAAGTTGTAATAAATGAGTAAAAGATGTCATGCATAATATGAATAATAATGTTTAATAATTGTTTGTTATTTATGAGTTATTAATAATACTAATTCTAATAAGTTTTAATAAATGAGTAAAAGATGTCATGCATAATAAATAATAATGTTTAATAATGTTTGTATGAGTTATAATAATACTAATTCTAATAAGTTTTAATAAATGAGTAAAAGATGTCATGCATAATATAAATAATAACGTTTAATAATTGTTTGTATGAGTTTTAATAATACTAATTCTAATAAGTTGTAATAAATGAGTAAAAGATGTCATGCATAATATAAATAATAATGTTTAATAATTGTTTGTATGAATTATTAATAATACTAATTCTAATAAGTTTTAATAATGAGTAAAAGATGTCATGCATAATATAAATAATAATGTTTAATAATTGTTTGTATGAGTTATAATAATACTAATTCTAATGAGTTGTAATAAATGAGTAAAAGATGTCATGCATAATATAAATAATAATGTTTAACAATTGTTTGTATGAATTATTAATAATACTAATTCTAATAAGTTGTAATAAATGAGTAAAAGATGTCATGCATAATATAAATAATAATGTTTAATAATTGTTTGTATGAGTTATTAATAATACTAATTCTAATAAGTTGTAATAAATGAGTAAAAGATGTCATGCATAATATAAATAATAATGTTTAATAATTGTTTGTATGAGTTATTAATAATACTAATTCTAATAAGTTGTAATAAATGAGTAAAAGATGTCATGCATAATATAAATAATAATGTTTAATAATTGTTTGTATGAGTTATTAATAATACTAATTCTAATAAGTTTTAATAAATGAGTAAAAGATGTCATGCATAATATAAATAATAATGTTTAATAATTGTTTGTATGAGTTATTAATAATACTAATTCTAATAAGTTGTAATAAATGAGTAAAAGATGTCATGCATAATATAAATAATAATGTTATCGCTTGTATGAGTTATTAATAATACTAATTCTAATAGGTGTGACACTGCATTTACTAAAGTCAGAGCCTAAATAATAGATAAATAAATAATAATATAAACGACAACGAACTCACATTGAGCATCTAATAAAATCACATTTACCTCAAGAATTTATTCCTAACAAAGGAGATTATCACATTGTTGTATTTATAACAAGTATTTTGTTCTATTGTCCGACATCTCAGATCAAAAGATTGTAAAATGGACGGTAAAATAATCTAAGTAATTAATATCATAATTTTATTTATGACATATTATAACATGTTATTGCCACCCCGAACAACCCGAGCGAAAGAAAGACAAACCACCGAGAAGGAGTTGCTGTTGTTGTTGCTGGAGCTGCAACTGCTGAACATTCTGCTGGAGCAGCTGTTGCATGTGTTGTTGCTGCTGCTGCTGTTGTTGTTGCTGTTGTTGTTGTTGCTGTAGCGAGAGTATGGCAGCGAGCTGCTGGTACTGGGAGAGGGTGAGAGAGGGTTGCTGGTGGACGTTCTGGATGATCGGCCAAGCGGCCACCAGGGAGTTGTTGTTGGTGTTGTTGATGTTCGTGGGGCCGTACAGGCTGCCGGGGTTCGTCTGGAACGACGGCGACAACTGAATTTAGGGCCAAAGTAAGGCGAAGTTAGAAAATGTTTAACTTCAATCGCAATGATATTTTTGGGATGCTTTTAATGTTAAATTATTATGTAATTAAAAGAATAAATAAATAGTATTTACCCACTATTTGGTGCTTATTCTGTCATTATCAAATAATTAAATTATTAAAAGCAATAGTTCTGTATAATCCTTTGTGGATTCTACGAATCTCCTTCGTTATCTACATACGACATTCATAAGTCGAAATATCAAAAAGTGAAGGGCTATAAAAGTCGAACGGTGTCAACAGCTCTGCATCGACATGTTCGCAACTGCGTCCAAAAAACAGCAGGCCATGGGTAGCCCTTGATGCAATATAGATTATGATTTATTGAGCATCGCCAACTTAGTAATAAACTACTTTGACAACAACATGTATTGCCATTACAATCAGCACTGCACCTAGCTGTCTAAAGGTTAATTGCATAACTGGAATCAAGCATTTTATAAGAGAAGGAGTGAAGCCAAGTCCAAAATCCTGTCTTATTATATAACCTGGTACTAAAAATATTAAAAATTGTAAACAATGATGTCGCTCTAAATCTCTCTCTCTCTACATCTGCTCACCAAAGGGTCACACGACATTTCCCCTTCGACAAGATGTCAGGGGGAAGAATTTTAAAAAAAGGCCTTTTTCGGAATCCCGAAACGTGTCCGTGACGGGCACCAATGTCGTCGAACAATTACTATTGTAATTCCATACAGTAACCAACCATTCAAGGAAACCACTGGTTGAAAGATCACCCAAGTGATTTCTTTGCAAATCATTTTCTCTCTTGGAGTTGCTCGAGAGCTGGAGTCTTTCCAAAATTGCTTCGGAGGAGGAATTGTAAGAGCACGATCGAGCTTGTTTTGTTTTCGGATTAAAGTCCGTAACTTTCCGAAGATGCAAGCCACGATTTGCGCTATTCACTCTTTCAAGCTTCTAAACTCGGTCATGAGAAAGAGGTAAAGTAACCAGTGCTTTCGTAACTGCCTTCCTCCGTGTCGCAACCTGTCTTCAATGTTATTACAACTGTTAATTTCATTCGATTACCCGTCCTTTTGTACTGACTAAAAAGACTGAGGGAAGTCTCAAATAGTAATCGTCCTGTTATTAATAATCTTGCTAATGGGTTTAATGAGTTGATTGTTTTCGTAATATTTGACATCACAACATTCGATTAACTAAGTAAGTCATTCCTGTTGCATGGCTTTGTAGATTGATTTGATTACTAACAACAAAAAGTTGCACTTTGTTTTCAATAAAAAAAATAATATTAGTATGTCGTGTTAAAATACAATTTCTCGTCCCAACTGTTGTCGTACGAAATTGAAAGAAAAAAAAACATTCACCAGAGAAATAGAGGCAGCTCTCTGTTGTTGTTGTTGTTGTTGCTGTTGTTGTTGATTTTGTTGCTGCTGCAACTGCAAGAAAGATGACTGTCCCCCGCTGACGCTCGACTTGAGTTGCGACTGAAGGTGCATGGGTGGATGGAAGTACCTGCACGACTCCCTGGTACACCTGTCCTTTAAGTAATCTATGCAGACGGTCACGTGGTTGTCCGCGTCCAACGAGACGCCCGGGGGCGGATGGGCGTACTTGCACTCAGAGGGGGGACGACAGCAGACGCCCCTCTGAAATTCCCGACACACCTGAAACGATTCGGTAGGGCACGAGATCAATGAGGTCGGTAAGGGACCTCGACGGAACTTTTAAGGCAGTCAGTACCGCACAAGGAATAAGACCATTGGAGACAAAACAAAAGCATCCACCTCTAATCTGTCGCTTCTCGTCTGCCTCGGAGTCGCAAACTGTATGGATGGAACCACCCATGTCTGTTGAGGGGTGTTCAGGTTGCTAGTCGTAGACATCAAGCTTTCGAGCAGCTGCTTGTAGTTGTTCAGACTGCCGGTCCCCGATGCGCCTACCCCGGCCGGAGAATGGGCCGCCCCGAACGCATAAGGAGAGTTGTTCTGTATTGCCTGTAATCGATTGTTCCAACCCTTGCAATGGTACAACCCAGAATTATATTGACTTTAAAATCAATGACTGAGCTGTCTTCTAATGTTTGCGTTATTTAATTAAGTTACGTTAGCAGTAACTATTAACTTATTGGTTAAGTTTACTATCATCATCATCATCATCTCTGTCGCTAATCGCAGAGGTAATAATGACAATTAACCAAATTTTATGATAGAGACAATAATAAGAATTAGAATAATAATGTAATGGATTATTATTAATAAAATCAAAGCTGTCAGTACTTAGCTTTCCCTTTTGCAGTACTGATTTGTTATTGTTAATATGGATTGCAATTAATTATCATGTAATTAAGATTATTACTTAAACGACAGGTCTGCCGATTGTGCTAATAAGACCTACTAAAAGATGCTGAATCCACAGCGAGCCTTTTGAAATGGTAACACACGGAAACATTTAACTCGACTTTGTGCTCAAGAGGTTAATACAATTCGAGCTGGTTATAATAAATTGCTTGTCTTAATAATAATAATAATAATAATAATAATAATATTGTAATTGCAATTTGTATACGAATAACTTGAAAGTATGTTTTTTTTATCTTTAAGTCTTGCATGTAATTTGAAACAATAATGTGTAGATCAACTTCAATAATGCACCACATTCTACTAATTAATATCATATTAATTTTAAATATTGTTGTTATTCTTAAAATGATCATTATTAGATTAGTTACTTACCGACATCATTTGGCATCCAATCAAAGGCAAGCTTGATATGCAATAACACATTAACATGTTCCCAGAATGCAATTACAAATTCTTAGGCTTCATCATCTATTCTGCCATCTGCCTTCGAGAATTTAACTCGAGCTATTGGCAACAACAACAACAACATCATCAACACCGACATGGTTACGAAGACAACTACCTCGGCCGACTCGACGAGTCGTAGTCCCGCATGAGACACCAAAGGGGCAGTCCAACTATCGGATTAAGTTCCACTTAAGACTAAGACCCTCGGAACCGTCCTAATCATCTAGATATGCAACGGACGTTAATAAAACATTACTTTATTACTTTTTTAAGACCCTCGGATGATGCTATGTAAATCGAACATTTACGAAACAAAGCTCAACATAATCGGTCCGATTGCTTCGAATGCCGGTAAAGCTATTTTCGTTCATTTCTATTTGCTCGGCTTCTAATTAGGAACCTCGTGACATCGTTTTTTATACGGAAGTTGTCAAAGTGCACGATCGTAGTAATACTAACTACTAACGTAACTTCAATTATTTACTAAAATTAGCGCTAATGTTCTCTGAGTATTGATAGTATTGATTAGATGAAGCTGTTAACAACAAAAATCACAAATTGGAGAATCACTGCTCCATGGCAAAAAGATCAAACAACGACAATTATTAATTTAAAAAAAATTAAAAAAAAAACCATAATAATAAATAAATAAATGACAAATCCGCCCACGATCGCACACTCACAAAAGGCACAAGGCCGGACACAACTGACGGAACTCCGAGGGCGGTCGGGAAGGACTGATAGTTTGGCGAAAGGATGTGAGGTCTCCTCGTCTGGGTGATCTGATCCCTCAGGTGGGGAGGTGGGTGGAAGTACTTGCACGGGGGGTCGTGCCTGAAACAGCGACTCTGTTTTGGACAAACATTGAAGCATGATTGAGGGATATTAAAATGTTCAGGTTTTAAACTGCAATTATTATTAACAGACCAACCGTACATTAAATGCATAATTAACAAATATATCAACTGCATTAATAACAAATAGGGCAAAATCATCACTAAAAAACATATCAAATATATTGGTGTGCTCAGAGGGCTGTGTTCCTATGAATGGCAGAGAAAGTAACAGTCGTGTTCGCAACCCACGGGTAGAGGCGCCTTATAAATGGTAGATCGATTAAATTCCGATACATACAGCACTCAAAAATTTGGCTAAATACAAATACAAACCATAAATCATTGCCATTATTATTATTATTACCATCATCATCATCAAAAACAACATTAATTAAGAATAAATTAGCACGGACCAATTAAGTACTTAATAACAATTTACTGCCACGGTCAGTTAATTAACATAAATGACTCAAGTCATACCGATGCACAACAACTCAATGTCACTCCCACTCTATAAAACTATTCTATTGTCATGACTCCCACACGATGACGTACAAACTTATATTAGCTATTACTATTATTATCAATATCCATAATATTAACATTATTATCAATATCAATAATATTAACATTATTACTATTATTATCAATATCAATAATATTAACATTATTATTAATATTATTATTATTTTATCCAATATTTTCTTATCTTTGCAAGGGCTATAACCATAAGGTATAGCATAGGTCCTACCATGCTTAGTTATTGCTTGCGATAATATTTGTTTTTATCATAAATTCCTTAAAATTTAATTTAAAAATTTCTTTAAAATAGAACTTAGTAATGTGATTTGCAAGTGGATAATTTAAAATCTTTAAATACAACTGAAAAAAAAAACTAACTGAAAACATTAAAAAAAGCATTTGCTACACAACAAACAACAGCATATAAAGTAACGTACAAACTTCAGTCGAATCTAAAATAACCGGCCGAATTTCCCACATGTTTGTAATTAGATTAAATTTATTAATTCGGACGAGCAGAAAAAACCTTGAGACTCTCCAAGGACATTATCTCGACGAGCTATTTCATTTAATAAACCGTTTCAATAACACTCCCGTTCCTGCTCGAGACAAGGGACAGCAGAACGTGAGGATTTCGGATCGAGTTCGGTCATCATTCTAATCGTCGGCTAAGCCCGAGTCTGTCGATGACAAGAATACCGAGAAACCGCTCAGAAATACTTGCCTTTGAGTGCTTTAGAAGTTGAGGGGATGTTGGAAGATGATGGTCATAATCACTAGAAATATACTCTAGAAATGTTCTCTTGCAATGAAATTTATTTGCAAAAAATATAAAGACTTCATAAGTTTGAATTCTCAGCAAATAAAACTTTTTTATAATTTGTTCTTACAAAGGTAACATTTCATATTAAATCTATGAATCCTGAAACTAAAAAAGACAAACAAAGTTGTTCCTGTGATGCATAACTACACAAATCCATTTGCCAAAATAATACAAACTTCTCTCGACAGAGTCTAACTTACCATAAATAAAAAACAACAAACTTTCCTTAACTAATAAACAACTACAACCAGGCTGCAAATCAATCATTCACCTGAAGCGAGTCGTAGCAGCAAATGACTTTTCCGTTCTGCACCTCGACTTGCGGAGGAGGGTGAGCGTACTTGCAGTCGTCCTCGCTCCTAGCGCACTTGTTCCTCACGAACTCTCGGCAGACCTCCAGGGTCAGCCACTCGGGGTCGCGGACCGATCGGGTCAGAGTCAGCGGACTGATCATATCCTAGGTCTGGTCTCGAGAAGGAAACGGTGTCTATATCCCGACGATGAAATCAACCAGGTTGTTCGAAATACTGAGTCCTCTGCTGCTGAAATAATTACAACCCAGAGGGTTATAATTGACAAGAAACGCGTCAATCAACCATTATCAATGTAATCCGGCAGACAGACAGAAGCGAGCTAAACGTTATTCTGAGCTCACGGAAATCAGCAAACAACATTCACACAATCGAATCGGCAGTACTACGCACACTCAAATCGCTTGCTGCTTCGCGACCTGGCGAGAGGAAATTATGTTTTGACAATAAAAGTGGACAGTCAGAAATTAGAACGCCGTGGATCCTCTCGAAACGAAAACAAACTCTAATTTGCTCTACTACTACCAAGACCGATCATCACCTACCAGTTTATTTACTTTCCAGAGGACTTTGAGACTATTCCACCAAGTATCTCAGTGCTGTGTGTTCAAACTTTGCACACGTCCTAAACAAAAACACGCCAAATCCAAATCTGAAATACGCAATTGTGCTGAATAGGCTTAATTAAATTTAAGAGGGGCATTTCTCCCCGACGTTTTTAGGCAAAAATTCTTCACAGAAGTTAAAAATAACATCCATCCTTTAAGCAGGGAGGTGCATTTTGCCTCACTGCGCAATGGCATTTATTCTGGATGATTAAAAAATCTTTATTATTAAAATAAAAAATTATTCAATTTTATAACAATGTAATTGAATTTTACAAAAATGTCAATAATGCAATCAAAGCGTAGGCTTGTCCAATAAATCTTCAAATATTCAGGTCATTAGGGTGATGTATATTTTTCTGAAGACTCCAAAAGGCTCTGATCTGTTAATTAATTTTTTTTTCTTTCAAAAGTCGAAAACTGCGCAGTTGTAAACATTTCTTCAGTCATCTCTTTGTAGGAGTGTGATTTTAAATTCACTCCCCCACAGATCGTTGCGAGGCGCAAAAGCGCCTAAGGGTCTTACACGAATTAAATGTTATTCCATCTCTGCTAATTTTGTTTTTAACTTTATTTCTTCATTTTAAAACCTGTTTCAAGGTTGGTGCCATGGTCCCCCAGCTCAGCAGATTGCAGCATTTTTTTTTGTTAGATTTGCGACTTTGCTTAACTGTTTAAAACAAAAAACCTTTTAAGTGATTGAGTAATCAGTCGGTATTGTGAGCGTGTGATATGACTTGTTACTTTGTCAATTTTTTCAATTTCTCCACACGCTTTAATTTGTTAATTGCTCGCAACCAAAGTCAAAAGATTGAATATTCTGAAAACCATTCACTGATTCAAATTTACGTTGCAGAAGTAAAAATGACTTTTGTGAAAATCTTTTGTTGGTTTTCTTTTTGTTTAAATATCAAGTATTTAAAACTTCAAATTCTCATGAAAACCAATCCACTCTTCTTCATTTTTAGCATTTTCATCTTTTTAATTGCACCTCTCAGACTTGCTTGAATATTTTGAAAAGTATTTCTTTGTCTAAAACCAAACCACATTACTGGGATTAAAAAAGTTAGGAATAAATTCCATCATCAACTGATTACCAAGCAGAAACTTGAACGTCATTAACGATCATGTTTCGAAGAATTTCAAGCTTATTGACAGCAAGTACGTTGGTCCTTGTCTTTGTCAATTGTGACCTCGATCCTAGCCTCAGTCCGAAAGATCTTTACTTTAATGGCATTTGGGAGCCTAATTTTTGCCTGACTGATGAACCACAGATGACATTGACAAAAAACAGGATCCTGGATTGTGCTATTGCTTGTTTGAATGTTGCCAATTGTCTGAGATTCCAATTCAAAGAGAGGAACATTTGCCAGATTTTCTTCACTTGGATATCCCCCGATTTCTTGATGAAAGCAGTTCCTGGATGCCGTATGTTTCAAAGGACAGGTATGGCTTACTTTTATGTACAAACACAAAAATGGTTTGAGAGATTAAGGCCCGATAGCTTGGATTGGTTTATCAAACCTACATCAAAGTTATTAAACTGCTTTAAATAAATTGCTGCGTTATGTTGCATGTGAATTCATTTATTACTTCGCTTTAAAAACTCATGACAAGAACTATATTGAACTATTTTGACTAGAATTCAACCGCTAAAGAAGTCTACTGCTAAATTAAAACCTTGTCGATTATCTAAATTCAAACTAGACAAGACTTACTCGTAATGGCCTTAGAAATGCGTTCATATTTATTAATATCATAACAAATCTTATTTTCTAGTAGAATTATTTTGGACAATTCATATATTTTGAAAACATTTTTATTTGCAATCAGATCTTTGTCCGAAAAATTTCATATTCGCGCCGGATCTGAAATCGTGTTACGCATTGTTGAACGGATGTTGGAATTGGAACGAAGCCAGGAACCAATGCAATTCTCTGCCTGGATCAGTCTACCTTGCCACGGTTAAGTCAAACGAGGAAAAGGCATGGCTGGACAAGTACTTTTCATTCATAATGGGCAAGTATTTTGGCATTTCAAGGATTGGATATTGATTGATATTATCTAAATATTCTTTTTTTATTTGAAACAATAATAAGCATATTTATTTATTAGAATTTTATTAGTGCTTTCAACATAACGTCATGGTTCAGATAAAAGCGGCGCATAGACTATTTACTTCCTAGAGTCAAGTAAGCCTGAATAATTTAATTACACAACGGATTTTAATCAGATAAATATAGTCCTGGAAGCTGGGCTGAGAACGCGGCGCGTAACACCTGCATTTTTAATGTCGCTTTGAAAAACGTTATCATCTGAGTTAACTATTAACTTGAAGTTGAAAATTATAGTAATAATAAAAACTATTCGTTTCAAGTAATTCCGTTAATCAAACATTTTAATAAATCCAGTGAAAATTTAAGAGAATATATATATCGAGATTAACATTTTGAGATTCCAATTTTTTAGGTGTGTTTCCGGCATGTTTCGAAGAGGAAGTCTATTCCTATAAATTCTGGATTGGAGGACAAAGATTGGATCCCAACAATGACACGGACCCCTTTGTCTGGAAGCCGTTTCCAACTTCACCATACGAAATCATAACCCTATACTTTTGGATTACTGGACAACCTGACCAATTGAAGAATAATCTAGAATCCTGCATTGCTTACTGGGCTAACAGGGATTACCAATGGAATAATGCTGCATGCGAGCACAAGAAATGTGCTTTGTGCGAAGCAGACCCATTTACTGCTTTGGATGGCAAGCAATTCGTGACTGTGTGACATTATAAGCGGTTTCACGGAGGTTTACTTTCGATGTACTTGAAAGTTTTAGTAATATTTTTTAGATTTTTCTTCTTGATTTAGATTATTGATATCAAATATCGATGCTGGGGACGTCATTTTATCTGTTTTCATGAGAAGGGGTGGTTTTGGAATTGACAAAATGACCCTAGGATGGTTTACCAAAGGTTAAGGGAGGGTCGGTGTAGATTTTATACCCTACTAAGAGACGTCCCTGTTTCCATTGTGCGCCTAGGTGACCCGTCATAACAGCCCGGCGACAGAATAGCCCCGACAAAACAGCCCCGTCAAAATAGCCCGGCGTCAAAATAGCTCAAGACAAAACAGCCCCGACAAAACAGCCCCGTCGAAACATCCCGGCGTCAAAATAGCCCAAGACAAAATAGCCCCGTTAAAATGGCCCCGTCAAAATAGCCCCGACAAAATAGCCCGGCGATAAAATAGCCCAGGACAAAACAACCCGGCGAAAAAATAGCCCCGTCAAAATAGCCCCATGATAACTCCATGTCAAAGTATTTTTAAAAAATGTTGTGAAACTGAATCAAAATTTAATTCGAAATTAGTGGATTGAATGCTTTGAGCGTTTTGAGTATTGTTTGTTGTTATTATTGTTCTCCAGAAGTTTAATTTGCATAGTCTTGCTTATTCAAATTTGTATCTGGCTTACAAATTTGTGTTGACATTATCCTGATCACAAGTTGCTTGTGAGGGGTCCTTTTCAAAATTGAAATACGTTTTGAACAGATTAAGAAATTTTCTGAACCAGTCAATTCTACGATCATTCATGCTGATGTCTTGTGAGAAAGACTCTTTTCCAAGAATCAATAACAATGAAATCATTGATGTTTTAGCATCGACTAGTGAAACGATGAAAAAGCTGTTATAATAGTTAATAGTGAATAGAAATTTTAGACTCTAGTGTTCTTATGTTTAAGTTGATCAAACTAGGAGTTAAATAAAATTTCCCGGGCCGGTTTTTTAATCCAGTCCGACCCTGGTGACAGGGCTGTTTTGACGGGGCTATTTTGTCGCCGGGTTGTTTTGTCCTGGGCTATTTTATCGCCGGGCTATTTTTTCGGGGCTATTTTGACGGGGCCATTTTAACGGGGCTATTTTGTCTTGGGCTATTTTGACGCCGGGATGTTTCGACGGGGCTGTTTTGTCGGGGCTGTTTTGTCTTGAGCTATTTTGTCGCCGGGCTGTTATGACGGGGTGCCGTGCGCCTAACGTCAGTGATTTTTTCATTCATGTGTAGTTGCTTGGATATTCAAATAAATAGATTTTCCTCTTTTAGTTAAAATAACTTAAAAGTTTGCGCATCATTAATGCCCTGATAAAGATTGTAGAGAGGGGAAGCATATTAAACAATAGTTTTACTTCTTATTACGATAATACAATGCAGTACTGTCCTTGATATCAAATGCATTTGCTTTTTGTTGTAATTGAATCAAAAACTTGTATCCCGTTGTCTGTAACTAATACCAGCAATACAAAGATTTTACATCATCATCAACTTTACGAAACACAAAATTATTTTTTGAAAACGTCCACAAAATCGAGGTACAATCATCAAATCAACATTATATCACAATGGAACAATAAATTTACTTTGAAGTTAAAAATCTGATGCTAAAACACCGACTGAAGAATTTCAAGTCTTCCAAACAAAATGGAAATAACTGGCTGTTCCGGCACACAATACAAATGTCAAAACGGCAATACTCCTTGGACTCAATTCGGCAGAACATGCATTTTAATTTGTTAATGACAGCACTTCGAGTTTGGTTCGAAACACTTAAACATAAATCGTAAATAAACCTTTAATATTTTTTAATATTTTAGAGGTATATGAATTGGAGTCAATCGAAGACAATCGGGCACAAGTAATAAACAGTAATGAATAATAAGCAGAGACAATCTTTCAAATGGTATCGATCTCTTTTAGAAAGACCTTTGCAGAAACAAAGTACCGGAAAAAAGCATCCCTTAATAAGTTATCGTAATGGCTGGGCAAAGGCAAAAAATTATAAATCAAGTGAAACGTGACAATAGCGCCTATGAAATAGCTATCTCATTTGTGCTTACCGTTGGAAGAGCTTCCAGGTAATCAATGCATTCGATAGATATTTCCATAAATTCAAATGAATGCCTCTGGAATAGGAATGCCGTTGAAATAAAAATACGGTGCTTTAATAAAAACAATTGTTCGCAACCAAAGTCAAAGATTGATGATTCTGAATACCATTCACTGAATCAAATTTGAGTTGCAGGGGTAACAATGACTTTTGTGAAAATCTTTCGTTGGAAAGATGAATATGACTTTCTTTTTGTTTAAATATCGAGTATTTAAAACTTCAAATTCTCCTGAAAACCAATCCGCTCTTCTTAATTTTTAGCATTTTCATCTTTTTAATTGCACCTCTCAGACTTGCTTGAATATTTTGAAACGTATTTCTTTGTCTAAAACCAAACCACATTACTGGGATTAAAAAAGTTAGGAATAAATTCCATCATCAACTGATTACCAAGCAGAAACTTGAACGTCATTAACGATTATGTTTCGAAGAATTTCAAGCTTATTGACAGCGAGTACGTTGGTCCTTGTCTTTGTCAATTGTGACCTCGATCCTAGCCTCAGTCCAAAAGCTTTATACTTTAATGGCATTTGGGAGCCTAATTTTTGCCTGGATGATGAACCACAGATGACATTGACAAAAAACAGGATCCTGGATTGTGCTATTGCTTGTTTGAATGTTGCCAATTGTCTGAGATTCCAATTCAAAGAGAGGAACATTTGCCAGATTTTCTTCACATGGACATCCACCAATTTCTTGAAGAATCCGGTTCCTGGATGCCGTATGTTTCAAAGGAAAGGTATGGCTTACTTTTATGTACAAACACAAAAATGGTTTGAGAGATTAAGGCCTGATAGTTTGGATTGGTTTATCAAACCTACATCAAAATTATTAAACTGCTTTAAATAAATTGATGCGTTATGTTGCATGTGAATTCATTTATTACTTCGCTTTGAAAACTCATGACAAGAACTATATTGAACTACTGCTAAATTAAAACCTTGTCGATTATCTAAATTTAAACTATACAAGGCTTACTCGTAATGGCCTTACGAAGGCACCCCGTCATAACAGCCCGGCGACAAAATAGCCCCGACAAAACAGCCCCGACAAAACAGCCCCGTCAATGTAGCCCGATGACAAAGCCCGGGGCTGTTTTGACGTGGCTCTTTTGTCCTGGGCTATTTTGACGCTTGGCTATTTTGTCGCCGGGCTGTTATGACGGGACACCCCATTACGAATACGTTCATATTTATTAATATCATAACAAATCTTATTTTCTGGTAGAATTATTTTGGACAGTTCATCTATTTTGAAGACATGTTTATTTGCAATCAGATCTTTGTCCGAAAAATTTCATATTCGCGCCGGATCTGAAATCGTGTTACGCATTGTTGAACGGATGTTGGAATTGGAACGAAGCCAGGAACCAATGCAATTCTCTGCCTGGATCAGTCTACCTTGCCACGGTTAAGTCTATAGGAGAAAAGGAATGGCTGTACAATTACATTTCATCAATGCAGGATGAAAGCAAGTATTTTGGCATTTCAAGGATTGGATACTGATTGATATTATCTAAATATCCTTTATTTATTTGAAATAATAATAATAAGCATATTTATTTATTAGAATTTTATTAGTGATTTCTACATAATTAGATGGTTCAAATAAAAGCGGCGCATAGACTATTTACTTCTTAGAGTCAAGTAAGCCTGAATAATTTAATTACACAACGGACTTTAATCAGATAAATATAGTCCTGGAAGCTGGGCGCGTAACACCTGCATTTTTAATGTCGCTTTGATAAACGTTATCCTCTGAGTTAACTATTAACTTGAAGTTGAAAATTATAGTATCAATAAAAACTATTCGTTTCAAGTAATTCCGTTAATCAAACATCTTGATAAATCCAGTTAAAATTTAAGAGAAAATCGACAAAACTCGAGATTAATATATTTTGAGATTTTACTTCTTTAGATGTGTTTCCGGAATGTTTCATACCTTATGAGATGGCCTTTAAATTCTGGATTGGAGGACAAAGGTTGAATCCCAACGATGGCACGAGCCACTTTGTCTGGAAGCCATATCCAAACGCACCGTACGAACCCATGACCGGAGATTTGTGGTCTATCGGACTACCTGACAACAACATACTAAAATCCTGTGTTGATTGTTTTGCTTCCCCGGATCTCAAATGGCATACTTCTGCTTGCGAGCGCAAGAAATGTGCTTTGTGCGAAGCAGACCCATTTACTGCTTTGGATCGCAAGTAGTTCGTGACCGCGTGACATTATAGGCGGTTTCACGGAGTTTTACTTTCGATGTACTTGAAAGTTTTAGTAATATTTTCTAGATTTTCTTCTTGATTTAGATTATTGATATCAAATATCGATGTAGCCCACATCGATGTCGGAGACGTCATTTCATCTTTTTTCATGAGAAGGGGTGGTTTTGGAATTGACAAGATGACCCTAGGATGGTTTACCAAAGGTTAAGGGAGGGTCAGTGTAGATTTTATACCCTACTAAGAGACGTCCCCGACTTCATTGTGCGCTTAACGTCAGTGATTTTTTCATTTATGTGTAGTTGCTTGGATATTCAAATAAATAGATTTTTCTCTCTTTTAGTCAAAATAACTTAAAAGTTTGCGCATCATTAATGCCCGATAAAGATTGTAGAGAGGGGAAGCTTATTAAACAATAGTTTTACTTCCTATTACGATAATACAATGCATTACTGTCCTTGATTTCAAATGCATTTGCCTTTTGTTGTAATTGAATCAAAAACTTGTATCCCGTCGTCTGTAACTACTACCAGCAAAAAAAAGATTTTACATCATAATCAACTTTACTAAACACAAAATTATTTTTTGAAAACGTCCACAAAATCGAGGTACAATCTTAAAATCAACATTATATCACAATGGAACAATAAATGTACTTTGAAGTTAAAAATCTGATGCTAAAACACCGACTGAAGAATTTCATGTCTTCCAAACAAAATGGAAACAACGGCTGTTCCGGCGAACACAACAAATGTCAAAACGGCAATACACCTTGGACTCAATTCGGCAGAACAATTGCAGAGGTCCTTGTCATGACAGTTGCAGACGATGCCGTGTCTTCTGGGCGCGAAGACAAAAGAACATCCGTCCCTGGCCACAAACAGAGAGCATCCTCTCGACTGGAAATGGATGCCAACTGACGAATGGAAATGATTTTCTAAGAGCGTGATAATACGAAGCAATTTAAATTTTTTTTCAAGATTCTTGTAAATTTTTAAAAACAAAATGCTTGAAACAAATGGCAAGCAATTAATTTGCCAATAAGACAGTGAAAGATCAATGTAAAAAAAGTCATGGGTTTGCTCTTTTTGACTTACACTCGCGGATAAAAAAACACATGGCTACTCCGGGTCTGCATTCTTTCGTGTGAGTCATGGAAGCCTCAAACGGTAAGGTACAAGCGTTCCTACCATCTATTCCACACTCGTAGCATCTCAAACATTCTAATGGTTTCCACAAAGCAACCAATGCGAGTAACAATCTCCTGTTCCAGTAAGAGCACATTTAT
Source organism: Whitmania pigra (assembly GCA_021613335.1). NCBI lineage: Eukaryota > Metazoa > Annelida > Clitellata > Hirudinida > Haemopidae > Whitmania > Whitmania pigra. Next base: position 198,082 of record JAJTWR010000473.1, read on the forward strand.
TTTGGCTGCCGTGAAGTAATACTTTAGATTATTCTCAGATTTAATCCTTCCGCATTTAAACGGTTAAGTATGCGAAGTATTTTGAGCAATTTAAGCCGTAGAATCTTTATTTACAACTGCGTAGCTACGGATATTTCAAACAACTAAGCCGGATTACGATATTCACGAATAACCTTATGCAAGACATTTTCTATTCAAATCATTCAGTAGTACGAACAATATATTGGAACTGCCGCTGTACTGAATAAAAAAACACTCAGTTTATCGAATCTTTATTTATCAATTTAAAAACAATATTTAGCAGACCGCCTTTCAAGTCCTCTTAAAATCGCGTCACCATGTTTGACAACAATCACATCGATCGAAATAATTTTCTTAAAAGTTAATTTTTTCAACATAAATATATTTAATATAATCTAGACTCTCAATTTTGTTACATGTATATTTTTGTAAAATAGTTATTTTCTGCCGATGAAACTAGGTCTTCGCATGAAATTCGGACTCATCTGAAAAATGAAAATTCAGCACTTTTTTAAAACAACATTAAAAAAAATTTTGAAAACAGCTAGATTATTTGTTCAAAAAAACATCAAAAAAGTAAAATGATACAATTTTCTTTGATTTAGCGTAACATAATAACATAATTGATAACACAGCATAACAATTATTTATAGTGGTTAAGAAAACCTGGATCTGTGTAATAACCACTCTTTAGCACAACAATCGTCTGCTTGTTTCAACCCGGCAATCCATCATAAAATGATTAACATTAACTGCCATTTTGCAGTGAAACTCACATGTTTGACATGTTTCATGATCTCCTCGAAATCGTTCTGAGATCGTTTCAGATTCGAATAGTTAAGATGGCGATCGGCAGAAAACACTGGAAATAAAATGGAGATTTATAATCGTTTAATCATTTATTTATTTTATTTATTCATTTGCCTATGCATTTTTTTTTCCATTTTTCATAGGTTATTTCAAACAAATTGGACAATGCGCAGCAAAAAAGGAAAGAGATGAATATTAATTCACAGCATCTGCACCACTTTAAGACAGATGGTGGTCAATTGTTAGATATTGCTACAAATTAATTTAATGTGAAAGCTGTCTAATGTTGATAATAAATAATAATTACTTAAATAGAAGTAATACTTTTAAGCATAAAATATTTAAACATATAAAAGACAGACACACAGACTTCAGAAATCTAGAAGTTGTAATCTGTAAAGTTTAATTTATAGAAAAATTTACAAAAAAAATTTATACATAATTTGCAATTGACATAGATGTAATTTATATTTATTATAATTATTTTATTAATTACAAAAATAATTTACAAAATAAAATAACAACTTATAAAGTTTATAAAATGAAATCAAAAAGTATAAAACTACACAGAAGTTTTGCAAAATAAATACCAAATAAAGAGTCTAAAATCTCAACATTTGTTGAGGATCATGTTGGTCACATGTCTGAGAGATCCGATTGGTGTTGCCAAAGTGAGAGGGGGGAATTGTTGATCATCAGAGGCTCCTCAACAACTTATATAGCGCTCTTTTCCCCAACAGATGACGATGCAAGTTTTTATTCGGAAAATTCTTAATAATAATAATAATAACAAAAGTAATCATAACTAAAAGTAATTCTCTGTAAAACACGTATGAGGAATGCCAAAATTCTTAAAGTTTCAAACCAAAAATAAAATTACAAAATAATGAAATTGCAAATATTTTGTGTTAATCTAAAGATTATAATTTGTTTTTCTTGGCATAAAAATGTTACTTAGAAAATTAGAATTCTCGTTGGGTCTTGTTTTGCCATCAGAAGATTAAAAGATACGAGTCATTGAAATAATAATATAAGAGAATGAGATTTGATTTCTTTGATCTGGCTAATTAATAATTATTTATAATAATCTATTCAGTTTTTTTTTTAAATATTATATTTTATTGTCGTTGCATCAAAATATTTTTGAATAATATTTGTAAAATATTAATTTCACATTTTATTCACTAATAACACAAATAATCTTATGGCGAAGATAATAAATACCACAGATATATATTTATTTTTATCATTATTATTATTATTATCATCATATTTGAATAGTTAATGTTAAATATTATTTATTGAGAATTAGTGAGTTAAAAAACCATTAATGTTGCACATGGCAACAGCAATTAATTTCATTCCAAATTCATTCATTCATTCATTCAGAAGCGAAGAGTCAGTTACAACAATGGATTCATCACTCAATTGAACCCGCTTATCTCGACTTCGGTTAACTCGACAATTACATTAATATTCATGATTTTGAAATAGAACTGCCAGAATCCATCTTTGTCTTATCATTTTCTCATCGCTTAAGTCGACTCATTTATGTCACCGAATCCAACTCACTCTTGTTGAATTTTTCTGACTGCTTTCATTCTGGCTATTCTGTTTATTTTCTTTTTCGCTTTAAAAATGTCTGAGGTGTTAAGAGAAAACTGGATAATCAGTCAATAGAGAGGAAGCATGAAATCAAACTGCAGCTAGAAACAAAAAAAGAAACAGAACCAGCAGACCTTAGTCGTCATCATGGCATTCCAACAAACACCATTTCAGAATGGAAAACGGAGGTCGACGTGATAAAGCAAATGTACTAGAAGTCTGTCTCCGATCCAGCAAGAAAAAAACTTGAAATGGCCGAACACAAAGGTGTCGACGATGCAGAGTTTCAACGGCCAACGGTCTACAAATTCGAGAGCAAGAAACCTTGTGATTCTTATTCCTTGGGAATTGGTGTAAACATGTCGTTTGTTGTTAACAATGCAAACATGTTTGTATTATCAATATCAAATGTCAATTGATGCTGTGTAAAAAAGTTAAAATTATGTCCAAGTAAATTCTTATTTATTACATTATGCATTATGTATAATAAAGAAATTTCAAGCACATGTTAATAGACAGCCGCCATCTTGATTTCTGTTATGTCCATCACCGGTTATCTCGAGGCTTGTCGCAAACCCAATGTACTTCAATAATTTTTTTATTATTTCAAATAAAAAAAAATAATTGTCACACAAATTTATTTAATTACACAAGAATGGATCATGAATCCATATTCTTACAATTTGGATAATGTCCGACGATGAAGCGCTGAAGATCTTGCAGAACTGCATACAAATCATACAAATGCCATTTGAAAACAAGACTTTGGAGGAGAATTGGTGCTCTGTTTGTATTTCACTTTGTTGCAACAGTCTTCTTTCTTATCATTTTTTCTTGCTTTTTATGTCATTCGAAAGTAAATAAGTTTATTTTTTAAAATAATTTTAAGTAAATAATTGTTCAAATGTTGCTCATATTCATTATAAGTTGTTCTTATGAGATATTACTAATGTTACTTTTGTAGGGGGTTTAAGAACATGCTAAAAGTTATCTAGGGATACAGTGCTTAGAAAAGGCTGGGAACCCCTGCACTAGATAATAGATAAAGACAAGGACTTCATCTAATGATGGTTTGTCGATGCTGAAGGGTAACCGCCTCAATTGTTTAATTTCAAAGGTTAATCTGAAGCTAAATATTCGATACAAAATTGATTAAGATTTAGAGTTCTTTCATAGTTTTTCTTGCAAAATGTTTTTGATAAATTGAATTTAATTTGAATTTCCTTTAGAAATTGAATTTAATTTGAATGTCCGTTTAAAAATTATAAAAATGAAATTTTCTTAAATTTTTTTTATAAGATTTGTACAAATATTAAAATCATATTTATTATTATTAAATCATTTTTATTATTATTATTACAGTTATTAACGTTGTTATTGTTGCTGCTGTTTTTTGCATCATCATCATTATTAATATTTCATTGTCAGAACCTGCCAAATCAGAGACTAGCTAATGGGATGAGGGCCCTTGTAATCACAAACAAAAATCAAATTCCATTAAACAGTCATAATGAATCAAAAAACTGACAAAACACACACAACAAAACACACGGACACGAGACACACACACACAACAAACCACACGCACACACGAGACACACACACAACAAAACACACGCACACACGAGACACACACACACAACAAAACACACGCACACACGAGACACACACACACATCATAACAAACGCTCAAAGCGGATACTCAAATGACTCGACACACAAGAAGCAACAACTGCCACGTTACTACACATCGAAACAAAAACTATCATCATCATCATCATCACAAAATTAACTTTAAATTAGCATTCTAAAAATTGCAAAATCTAATTAATTCAAATTTAAAATAATTTTTATTTTATTTTAATAAAATAAAAAATTTATTTTATTTTTATTTTAATTTTTATTTTAATAAAATAAAAAATGTTTTTTTTCTTTCTTAATTTTATTCCCATTTCGAAAGACTTAATTGAAATCTACTTCTGAATGGAATTGAAGAAATCTTAATGCATGAGGGAATGATCTTCATAAGTTCAAAAATGTTTTTTTCTCAAAGTTTTCTAACATTTCTGGAAAATGTAAATTCAAATTAATTCAAAATAGAGGTATTTTTGAGGCGTCAAATTTCTTTGAAAGACTTTCAAGCATTTCTCGTCGAAAATCATCCATGCGTGAACCAAGAAAATCCCGATTGGTATAAATTTATCAATTGAGTGAACTTATGAAGGAATAAATAACTGAGTCAATGAATCACGAATAGATCTAACAAATTTTAAAAAATTAATGATGACGATTACAAAAAAATATTGATAATAATTTTGATAAAATTATAATAATTAATGTAGATTAATATTTCTTAATTGATATTTTAATTCTTTCATGTAAATTTAAAAGATAAATTGTTTTCATAATTAATCCTAAATTAAACAAATTATTGTAACATTTAGATAATCCATTTTTATTCAAACATTTTAAAAATAAAAAATTAGTCATTTTAAAAATTGTCAGCCGATTATTCACATTTTGAATAAATTAATGATCAATTTCTATTAATTACTATTTTGCTTAATTATTATTTAAATAAACAAATCCAGTATATCAAAAACTGTTACTTTTATCGCCCACTCCACGCTTGAATGGCCTGAGAGGTGATTCTCTTTCTTGGCCATCTAATCAATTTTTATCAATTCATCATTCAATTATTTTTTTTAAAATAATATATCAATTTAATTTGGTTATTTACGAATATAATTTTCTCATAAAAAAATTTAACATAATATAAAACTGCCTTTTCTAAATTAGTTTATAAATTATTAATTATGATAATTTTAATTTATATAAACAATTAAACATATTACAAACAATCATCACATTTATAAAGCTCCATGAGCTTTAAATGAGCTTAAATGAACAATAACATTTGTTCATTAAAAATGTATTAGATGTGAAATTGATTCATTATTAATAATATATTATTAAATGCAATTCCATTTCAATTCGTTAAGCGGTATTTGCGCATATTTTATAAAATTGTTATCATCATCATCACCATATTATAGTTATTATTAATATCATTATAATTAATTGAATACAATAAACATTTATGATTGACACAAAAGTATTTAGATTTAAAAGATTACATTATTTTCTGTTTAACAAAATTTCATAATTGATATTAATGATTAAATATTATTATAGTACATAACACAAAAATTAATTTAAAATTACGATTCAATGTGTAAACATTTGTTTTGTAAAAACACATTTATCTCCATCAATTCGAAAGCATTGATTAGTCACTCGAAAATAAAATATTTTCTGCTGGATCTTCAAATAATAATTAAATTAAATTAATAATAACAATAATAATATTACATTATAATAATAATATTATAATTTTAATAATAATAATATGGTATAACAATAATAATATGAAGAAGAATAAGAAAAAAGTAGAATATAACAAAAACATTAATACTGCATTAAATGATGGATTATTTAAAATCATTGATATTACTTGATTATAAATCCATACCATAGGAGATAAATAATAATTGATAAATAAACTAAATGAACTCACCGACATAACGATATTCCTTTCCAGAATTCCTTGCATCTTCAGCATCTGAATCGCCATCCAGGAATTCCAGAGATCCAGCAGTCTGACCTTTCTTCCCATAGTTGAAGATGGAGGACGAACTGACGGTCATCGTCATCATCACCATCACCATCATCATCATCATCGTCGTCGTCATGAGGAGCGTGACACGACTGAAGGAGATCATTTCTTCAGTCGATTGTCATTTGACATGCGCTCTTCAGGCTTATGATGACTTTTATATTCTGTGTTCGTCTGTTTGCCATTTTGCACGGGCGGGTTAAAGTATGCGGTAGGATGGACTCGGCGCTATATAATGCGCCTGGGTTTGGTTTTCCTGGGATTTTTAAATAATTTAAGTTATTATTAACATCATTATTGTTATTTAACTTCTTCGGTTAATGATTTGTTTATTATTTCGTGTTTGAAAGTGATTTAAAACAAAATAAAGTTAAGTATTTCCGATTGACAACTGTTGCAGCCGTTTGAAATGATTGGCATCTACGCTGTTGATGATGAAGATGACGACGACGACGATGGCGATGTCGATGACGATGACGATGATGATGATGATGATGATGATGATGATGATGATGATGATGATGATGATGATGATGATGATGATGATGATGATGGATGATGATGATGATGATGATGATGATGATGATGATGATGATGATGATGATGATGATGATGATGATGAGATGATGATGATGATGATGATGATGATGATGATGATGATGATGATGATGATGTGATGATGATGATGATGATGATGATGATGATGATGATGATGATGATGATGATGATGATGATGATGATGATGCTGATGATGATGATGATGATGATGATGATGATGCTGATGATGATGATGATGTGATGATGATGATGATGACGATGACGATGATGATGATGAGGATGACTACTATGACGACGATGATGGCGAGGAAGACAATGGCCTTGCAACAAAACAGCCCCCCACATCTCACCATTCAAAACTCGGAATAGCTCTTTTAAAAAAATTACATAAAAATAAATATAAATAACTACTTCTTCACACAAAAAAATAAAAAATAAAACGAAAACAAAACTCGAAACTCTCAACTTTGTATTTCATTCAACCCTGAAAATCAATGAAGCATCATGAATCCTATTTGCCTTTTCGAACGCTGATATCCGCTGACATCGAACTTAATAACAATAATAATAATAATAATAATAAGAATAATAATAATAATAATAATAAATAATAATAATAATAATAATAATAATAATAATAATAATAATAATAATAATAATAATAATAATAATAATAATAATAATAATATAATAATAATAATAATAATAATAATAATAATAATAATAATAATAATAATAATAATAATAATAATAATCATAATAATAATAATAATAAATAATAATAATAATAATAATAATAATAATAATAATAATAATAATAATAATAATAATACTAATAATAATAATAATAATAATAATAATAATAATAATAATAATAATAATAATAATAATAATAATAATAATAATAATACGTTAATAATAATGCAACAGCTACTAACACTTTAACATACTAAACTACGTTATGCAATTACACTAATATAATAATAATAAATTATTATCGTCGTCATCATCATCATCAGCATTGCGAACACTAAAAATAAGATGAACGAATGTCACGAACAAACGTCCAAATCTATTGTTTCTCAACAAATTATTATGAAATTAGCTAAATTTAAATTTTCAAATCGTCTAACCGGAATCCCAAGAATCAGAAATAACTGAAGAATATTTACGCATCATAAATGGAACGAATAAAATGATAACCGAAATAATATCGCGAATGAATTTTAACCTGAAAAATATTTAAATACAAATTTAAGTACCAACTTCAATAATAACTAAATAGTAACTTGAATTATGACTGAATACTAACTTGAATGAAAACTGAATATTAACGCGAATGATGACTGACTGCTAACTTGACTAGTCAATTTATTACTAACTTGGATGGCATCTTGAACATGAGTGCTAATAGACTGCTGCTCCAGGACATTTCGATCGAAGGTTTGTATTAAAAATGTTTAATATTTATTTATATATTTAATATATCCATCGATCCATCGATCCATCGATCCATTGATCCGTCCGTCCATTCATCTATCCATTCGTCCGTCCGCCCATCCATCCGTCCATTAGCCAGCTATTCTGTTGCTATTCTCCCTATTGCGTCACCATTGTAGAGTTCCAAGTAAACCAAATAAGTTTATTAGTTTAAATCATCGCATTAATAATAATATTAATATTAGTTAACGTATTCACTCAGGCATTGTTATTATTATTTTCACTCTTTTATTAGCCCAATCAATCAACGTAATGGTCATAATGTTTAAGAAACCCAAATCGTTTATTAATTTTTATTGGTCCACAAATGAGACTGGGAAATCCCTTCAGACTAAAAAATTAAAATAAAAAATAAACAAAAGAAATAAAGGACTTCAAGCAATCCTTCCAATCGATTCACGCTTATCAAACGAAGTGACTCGATTTTGTTGACAAATTTGGCACATGCCTTCGATATAGTAGAAGATTAATTATTAATTAATTATTTTTTCTAATGGATTCAGACTCAGTTCTACTGCCTTGGCTACATCCCTCCAATTATTTTATACCAACATCTGACATGAAAAGGGATTATGCAGATTATTTAAATTCTCGTTATCCATTATTGATTCCGTGCGCTCCCCATTCCTAAAACTGATTAACAAGTTTTCTTTAAATCTTTTCGTATGTCGATTGGCGTCTGTGACTTCAACGAAGACCAATTGGGGCAGAACATTTTAAAATAGATTTATTTTAAAAAAGGTGTCATTATTATATTTGTCTGTTACGACAATATAATTAATACTAAAAAATGTTTAATATTTTTACCATTAGAATAATATGCATTGTGTTAATAATTATTGTAATGTTTCTTCAAAGTTGTGTCATGAATTAGTATTAACTAAAGTAAAATACCGTATAAAATAATTTTTTAATCAGGCATCTCAAATTCTAAAATGGGACAAGTCCGTTCATTTCGACGCTACTGCAACGTTGTAATAAGGCAATCAGTGATGAGTAATATTTCAAATCGAATTATTTGAAATCGCGAAATGAAATCGTTTTCGGGATTTTTTAAATTTTGATTTGAAATCCTTATTTTTTTTTGTGGGATTTTAAGCATTATTTTAGTTCCTTTTTTTTTAAGATTGAAAATGTGTTCTCATCTGAAGATCTCTTAATTATTTTTAAATATGTAAATTAAACATTTACGAATAAATATTCTTTTCCATGGCATTTTATCAACTCTCCCACTTTATTTTAAGCACGTTAAAATGGAGGTTTTTAAATTAGTCTCACTATTGAGTCGTGTGTATAGATTTTTTAAGTTTTAATATTTATGTTGGTCAAATTGTCATGCGAATAATTATCCGGTCACGATTGCATATATGTTTGTGACCTATTTAAGATCTCGATTGACGAGCATAGAATGTTTACTCTGCTACATTTTTGGTTATTCTCGTCTTTTCTACATTTTCCAAATCTATTCCAGCATTTCGAAAGGACCTTTATCTCACCGTCACTAGGACTCGACAGGTGACCCCGTGGAATGTCGTAAATCATTAAAAGAAATTTTGACACCTTTTAAAATGCGAACGTCTATTCCATGTTAAAAATTCAATTTATGACAAAGTCTTTTATTCGATGGAATAAAATCGTCAGGTATTACTTATGGAAGCTCTTGAGAGAGGATGGGATTTGAACCCCTGATGGAGTCTACCGACGACTGGTATTACTTCGTGACAAACTCATAATAATTCATTTTAATAAACAAAATCGTCCGGTACTTGGGGCACCTTTGTGTTATAATCTCGCTGCTCATAAAATACTAATACTTAAAAAACAGTAGTCGCTGATTATAAATTACTAATTCTTAAGAAACAGTAATGTTTCCACATTCTATGGCAATCGTCTCTATGAATGCCATTTAGAACTGATTTCACTATCACTCGGAAAGTGATACTGAAAAAGACTTGGACTGAAAGGTGGTCCATCCACCCATCCATCCACTCCAAGTTTACCATGCTTTCCAGAAAGAAAGGGTCATCCGAGACACCTATACGTTTCTTATACTTGTCCTCTTGTTTTCTCAGTTTTTCCCAAGAGAAAACCCTCGTAAATTTTAAGAGGTGACCTGCTTCCTTCTATCCTAAAGTCAAGTGACCCAAGAAGTCTGAAATTTTCTTGAGACTTTGATTAAGGTTGATTAACAAAGGTAGGTAATGAAACAATAGCAAACACAAGCTTTATATGTGCAAAATCTTGATGATGGAATTGCAAACATATAACAGCATTCATCACTGAATTTGCATGCTAGCATTCCAAATAGTCTTAAGAAGTTGAAGATAAGCAGAAAATTACACTTTTAATACGTTAGAAAGTTTCATATCTAAACATATATTTTGTACGTCGGCCCCAGCCCCTTACAAAATATGTGACTACGAAATGGTCAATCCCTAACTGTCATCGATTTGCCGTTTTTAAATTTAACGACGAGGGGAGTATGCAAACGGCCTTTTAATTATACAAACTCATGGGGCTCAAACATTCAAAAAGGTGTTTTATTTCTTCAAAAAAGTTAAAAATTTCTTGTCCCAGAGTAAACTTGCAAAAAATGTAACAGGCTGAACAACCGCAGAAACTGCTCGTACAGAATTTGGAATCAGGGAATGGCATGTGCAATGCACATTGTGCATGGCTCTTTAGGGATGGTTTCAGATATGCGCAAATGCGACAAGTGTTTATTTAGATTTACAACTTCGTTGTAATTAAACATCTTGTAATTGAATTTATTATTAAACTGTTTAATTAAAATTCTATTATTAATTTATTTACAGCTAGACCAACTTTTACTGAATTTAATTAAAAAATAATTAAATTTTATTTTAATATTCAGAATCTTTTTCGCTTCGGATTTATAAGGTCGTTCAAAAAAATATAAAAAAAGTAACAAGTCAAATTGTGGTCATTTGGTCAGAGCCTGCATTGTCTAGATTGAATCTCAAATCATTTTGGTAAATCATCCAACATAAAAACCGAAATGGGTTTCAGTAACATTGAGATGTTCTTCGAGACTTATCACATACTCAACGACACGAAAGTTGTTGAATGCAGGACGATGTCCACTGTCGTCAACAAATGGACGAATGTTCAATACACGCTCACAACTCTCCCATTGTATCCCGAATATAAATTCGCTAAGGCTAATCAAGAGTTGGGCGTGTTGGCGATCTGTTTTCTTCTCACGCAAACCTTGTACATCTTGAGGATTACTACTACGAAGGAAATTACGTAACATCATCACGGAAAAGTTGAGTTATGGATCGTTGAGAGATTATTTACTGCTCAATGGGCCTGTTTCTGAGCAATTGGCTGCAAGAGTCATAAAAGGAATAGCAGGTGGCTTGCATCATCTCCACCAATGCAATATTGCCCACAGAAACTTGAAATTAGAAAATATTTGTTGTTGCGACGACGAGAAATTTCCTGTGAAACTGAGTGGATTTGAAATGGCGGTGAGGAGTGATGAACAACTTCTAGAAAATAACGACGACATGCTGTCAAACTTCCTAACAACTCCTTCATACGTGGCTCCCGAGGTTGCCAAGCAGTTCTTCAATATCAATGGTTTCTATAGCAAGCAATGCGACATGTGGAATTTGGGAGCAATCATGTTCGAAATTCTTAGTGGATCGAAGCCATATACAAACTCTGGAAATTGTCCATGTTGTACCAACGATTCTTGCATCGTCTGCTTGAGCACGATCTTTGCCGAAATCATGGGAGGAAATCCTGATATGCCGATTACATGGTACTACATTTCCCCTGAAGGCAGGGACCTCATTTCAAAGTTGCTAGAAAAAGATCCAGTAAAACGCTACACTCCGGAAAAAGTCTTGCAGCATCCTTGGATCAAGAAATATGGAAAGACATTCGAAGAGACGTATACAGAAACGGTATATGACATCACAGAGCAACCCACAATTAAACCAACCGCTCTCGAAAATACTCTAGATATAACATTGACGTATGAAACAGACGATATACAGTCGGACAGCCCGAATGACGCTTTCAACTTAAAATACCAACTCACAGAGGAGATCCTTGGCACAGGTATGACTGGTGGCATTAAAACAGTCGTCAACAAATTCACGAAGCGCCAATACGCTTTGAAAACCAATGACATGAAAGACTTGAAAGGAATCGAAAATGCCAAAGTAGAATTGGATATATTGTCACTGGTAGTAGGTCATCCGAACTTTGTACAGATGGAAGATTATTATTTTGAAGATTCCCATTGCACATAGTCATGGAAAAACTAAACCATGGATCGCTGTTTGATCTTCTTGGGGTCGACGGATTACTGGAAGAGAAGGACACAGCAAATGTTATAAGAGACATAGCAGCGGCTTTGAAATATCTTCACCAATTCGACATAGCACACAGGGATGTGAAAAAAGAAAATATCATGTGTTCAAGTGAGAATATATTTCCTGTCAAGCTCATTGACTTCGGATTAGCAATGGGAGCATCGAGGAAACCGTGTTGTAATGATCATGGAAATGATATTTTCAATTCATGTGTGGGAACTCCATCGTACATGGCTCCAGAACTTGCTGAGTCATACTTTGGTAGCGACAATCATTCGACTAAAATGTGTGACATGTGGAGTTTAGGTGTTCTTTTATTCGAAATGATCTATGGAGAGTTGCCATTTGCACCAAGTGGTAAGTGTGATTGCCCCTATCAAAATTGCAATGACTGTCTTGCTTCAATTTTCAAATCTATTGTGGAAGAGAAATACCGTGTGAGCAGTGAATACGAAAATTTCGTGTCAGAAGGAGCGAAAGACCTGATTTCGAAACTTTTGGAAAAGAATCCAAAGAAGCGGCTAACAGCTGGTCAAGTTTTGAATCATCCTTGGATCCTGGAACATGTGGACTTCACAGAATCCGATTAAAACTAATTCAATAAGTGCTTGCGATTTTATTTAATTAATATATCACTTGTGGCTTTTCAATAAACGTGCTATTTATGAAGATCGATTTAATAAAATGATTTAATTCAAAGCTATCACTAGTAGTGAATTTGTGAAGAATAGAGGTGTTTAGGTCACTGAACATCAACCTCGATAAGGGCTTTTACCAGGAAATTATTTCGGGAGGAGGTGGGAGATGGGTTGAAATTTTTTTATTTTTCTAAGCTATAATACAATTTCTTATTTGTAAAATCACATTATAATACAATTTCTTATTTGTAAAATCACATTATAATACAATTTCTTACAATAACTTTTGGACGACAAAGAAAAAATGCAAAAAATAACTTTTACTTGAGATTTTTATCCAATTATATAATGTAGAGAATTCAAAGTGAAATTAAATTATTTTTAAAAATGAATTTGGTCGGAAATGTACTTTCCAAAATACGGGTTTTGGTAATTGCCTGCTGATTGTGAACAGAACGCCGCGCCAATCCAACGGTTTTGAATTTGTTTCGAAATTTTGAAATTATTTCGGATTGATCTTACTAATACGTGATGATACCCCATCTGGAATACTACATTCAAGTAAGGAATCCCCACTTGAATAAGGATATTTAAACTTTGGAAAAAGAGAAAAGTAACAAGGATGGTTAGGTAAAATTGCGATGACTGTCTTGCTTCACTCTTCAAATCCCTTGTGGGTAAGAGATACTGTGTGAGCAGTGAATACGAAGATTTCGTGTCAGAAGGAGCGAAAGACCTGATTTCGAAACTTTTGGAGAAGAACCCAAAGAAGCGGCTCACAGATGAACAGTCATCGTGTATTGTGTCTGTTAACAGCTTGCAAAAGTCCGAACGTCTTCACGTTGAAATAAAATCCTTTGTGTGATTTTTTATTTTGATTTGAAATCCTTGTTTTTTTTTGTGGGATTTTAAGCATTATTTTAGTTCCTTTTTTTTTAAGATTGAAAATTTGTTCTCATCTAAAGATCTCTTAATTATTTTAAAATATTTAAATTAAACATATAAATATTCTTTTCCATTACATTTTATCAACACTTTATTTTAAGCACATTAAATGGAAGTTTTTAAATTAGTCTCACTATTGAGTCGTGTCTAGAGATCTTTTAAGCTTTAATATTTATGTTGGACGAATTGTCCTGCGAGTAATTATCCGGTCACGATTGCATATATGCTTGTGACCTATTTATGATCTCGATTGACGAGCATAGAATGTTCACTCTGCTACATTTTTGGTTATTCTCGTCTTTTCTGCATTTTCCAAATCTATTTCCAGCATTTCGAAATCCTCTTTATCTCACCGTCACTAGGACTCGACAGGTGACCCCGTGGAATATCGTAAATAATTTAAAAGAAATTTTGACACCTTTTAAAATGCGAACGTCTATTCCATGTTAAAAATTCAATTTATGACAAAGTCTTTTATTCGATGGAATAAAATCGTCAGGTATTAACTATGGAAGCTCTTGAGAGAGGATGGGATTTGAACCCCTGATGGAGTCACATCGAGGCCAAAGTTTTGCCCATCGGTCTACCGACGACTGGTATTAATTCGTGACAAACTCATAATAATTCATCTTAATAAACAAAATCGTCCGATATTTGAGGCATTTTTGTGGTTTAATCTTGCTGCTCATAAAATACTTATACTTAAGAAACAGTAATGTTTTCACATTCTATGGCAAACGTTTCTCTATGAATGCCATTTAGAACTGATTTCACTATCACTCGGAAAGTGATACTGAAAAAGACTTGGACTGAAAGGTGGTCCATCCACCCATCCATCCACTCCAAGTTTACCATGCTTTCCAGAAAGAAAGGGTCATCCGAGACACCTATACGTTTCTTATACTTGTCCTCTTGTTTTCTCAGTTTTTCCCAAGAGAAAACCCTCGTAAAATTTTAAGAGGTGACCTGCTTCCTTCTATCCTAAAGTCAAGTGACCCAAGAAGTCTGAAATTTTCTTGAGACTTTGATTAAGGTTGATTAACAAAGGTAGGTAATGAAACAATAGCAAACACAAGCTTTATATGTGCAAAATCTTGATGATGGAATTGCAAACATATAACAGCATTCATCACTGAATTTGCATGCTAGCATTCCAAATAGTCTTAAGAAGTTGAAGATAAGCAGAAAATTACACTTTTAATACGTTAGAAAGTTTCATATCTAAACATATATTTTGTACGTCGGCCCCAGCCCCTTACAAAATATGTGACTACGAAATGGTCAATCCCTAACTGTCATCGATTTGCCGTTTTTAAATTTAACGACGAGGGGAGTATGCAAACGGCCTTTTAATTATACAAACTCATGGGGCTCAAACATTCAAAAAGGTGTTTTATTTCTTCAAAAAAGTTAAAAATTTCTTGTCCCAGAGTAAACTTGCAAAAAATGTAACAGGCTGAACAACCGCAGAAATGCTCGTACAGAATTTGGAATCAGGGAATGGCATGTGCAATGCACATTGTGCATGGCTCTTTAGGGATGGTTTCAGATATGCGCAAATGCGACAAGTGTTTATTTAGATTTACAACTTCGTTGTAATTAAACATCTTGTAATTGAATTTATTATTAAACTGTTTAATTAAAATTCTATTATTAATTTATTTACAGCTAGACCAACTTTTACTGAATTTAATTAAAAAATAATTAAATTTTATTTTAATATTCAGAATCTTTTTCGCTTCGGATTTATAAGGTCGTTCAAAAAAATATAAAAAAAAGTAACAAGTCAAATTGTGGTCATTTGGTCAGAGCCTGCATTGTCTAGATTGAATCTCAAATCATTTTGGTAAATCATCCAACATAAAAATACCGAAATGGGTTTCAGTAACATTGAGATGTTCTTCGAGACTTATCACATACTCAACGACACGAAAGTTGTTGAATGCAGGACGATGTCCACTGTCGTCAACAAATGGACGAATGTTCAATACACGCTCACAACTCTCCCATTGTATCCCGAATATAAATTCGCTAAGGCTAATCAAGAGTTGGGCGTGTTGGCGATCTGTTCTTCTCACGCAAACCTTGTACATCTTGAGGATTACTACTACGAAGGAAATTACGTAAACATCATCACGGAAAAGTTGAGTTATGGATCGTTGAGAGATTATTTACTGCTCAATGGGCCTGTTTCTGAGCAATTGGCTGCAAGAGTCATAAAAGGAATAGCAGGTGGCTTGCATCATCTCCACCAATGCAATATTGCCCACAGAAACTTGAAATTAGAAAATATTTGTTGTTGCGATGACGAGAAATTTCCTGTGAAACTGAGTGGATTTGAAATGGCGGTGAGGAGTGAAGAACAACTTCTCGAAAATAACGACGACATGCTGTCAAACTTCCTAACAACTCCTTCATACGTGGCTCCCGAGGTTGCCAAGCAGTTCTTCAATATCAATGGGTTTTATAGCAAGCAATGCGACATGTGGAATTTGGGAGCAATCATGTTCGAAATTCTTAGTGGATCGAAGCCATATACAAACTCTGGAAATTGTCCATGTTGTACTAACGATTCTTGCCTCGTCTGCTTGAGCACGATCTTTGCCGAAATCATGGGAGGAAATCCTGATATGCCGATTACATGGTACTACATTTCCCCTGAAGGCAGGGACCTCATTTCAAAGTTGCTAGAAAAAGATCCAGTAAAACGCTACACTCCGGAAAAAGTCTTGCAGCATCCTTGGATCAAGAAATATGGAAAGACATTCGAAGAGACGTATACAGAAACGGTATATGACATCACAGAGCAACCCACAATTAAACCAACGCTCTCGAAAATACTCTAGATATAACATTGACGTATGAAACAGACGATATACAGTCGGACAGCCCGAATGACGCTTTCAACTTAAAATACCAACTCACAGAGGAGATCCTTGGCACAGGTATGACTGGTGGCATTAAAACAGTCGTCAACAAATTCACGAAGCGCCAATACGCTTTGAAAACCAATGACATGAAAGACTTGAAAGGAATCGAAAATGCCAAAGTAGAATTGGATATATTGTCACTGGTAGTAGGTCATCCGAACTTTGTACAGATGGAAGATTATTATTTTGAAGATTCCCATTTGCACATAGTCATGGAAAAACTAAACCATGGATCGCTGTTTGATCTTCTTGGGGTCGACGGATTACTGGAAGAGAAGGACACAGCAAATGTTATAAGAGACATAGCAGCGGCTTTGAAATATCTTCACCAATTCGACATAGCACACAGGGATGTGAAAAAAGAAAATATCATGTGTTCAAGTGAGAATATATTTCCTGTCAAGCTCATTGACTTCGGATTAGCAATGGGAGCATCGAGGAAACCGTGTTGTAATGATCATGGAAATGATATTTTCAATTCATGTGTGGGAACTCCATCGTACATGGCTCCAGAACTTGCTGAGTCATACTTTGGAAGCGACAATCATTCAACCAAAATGTGTGACATGTGGAGTTTAGGTGTTCTTTTATTCGAAATGATCTATGGAGAGTTGCCATTTGCACCAAGTGGTAAGTGTGATTGCCCCTATCAAAATTGCAATGACTGTCTTGCTTCAATTTTCAAATCTATTGTGGAAGAGAAATACCGTGTGAGCAGTGAATACGAAAATTTCGTGTCAGAAGGAGCGAAAGACCTGATTTCGAAACTTTTGGAAAGAATCCAAAGAAGCGGCTAACAGCTGGTCAAGTTTTGAATCATCCTTGGATCCTGGAACATGTGGACTTCACAGAATCCGATTAAAACTAATTCAATAAGCGCTTGCAATTTTATTTAATTAAAATATCACTTGTGGCTTTTTAATAAACAACATGATGTTATTTAAGGTTGATTGAATAAAAGGATTGTAAACAATTAAACACATATGACTAATAATGAATGTATAACGAACGGAGATGATTAGGTCACGTAATACTCTAGCAGGGCAGAAAGTGATTTCGGTGGTTCAAACTCATATTTTTTCTAGTTATAAGTTATATTACAATTTCTTACAATATATTTGGACGACAATTAATGGAAAGAAGCATCTGATATTTTATACGATGTATGGCTGGATTAAAAGAATATCAGTTTGTCTGGTTTGAAGTACAAAGTCTGAAAAACGTTTGAACTAACTGCCTCTATGAAATTTCCCGACCAGTACTCTAATTCGAGCGGATTAATTCGTCGCTTTACAGAAACATCATACAATTGCGTAAAATAACACTGTCTTTTTCGTCGATATTATTCAAAATAATCTTCACTGTCATCATCATCATTGCCACACAGATAATAAGTTGGGTTCCATTGATACATAGGCACTGTATGTATAGTCATCTTGTATTGTGTCTGCTAACAGCTTGCAAAAGTCCGAACGTCTTCACGTTGAAATAAAAAGATTCTACGGGCTTTAACGGCGGTGTTGGCCTTTTTGATGCTGGCGATCTTGCTGATGGTGACCTCGATGGTACACCTGCCTCTTGCATGTGTTATAAAAAGTGACCTTTCCCGTTCCAGTACTACTAGGTGCAATTCGTAGCAGGATGTCACAGACAATTCAACGAATACCAATTGGGGCAGAACATTTAAAATAGATTTATTTTTAGAAAAGGTGTCATTTTTATATTTGTCTGTTATGACAATATAATTAATACTAAAAAATGTTTAATATTTTTACCATTAGAATAATATGCATTGTGTTAATAATTATTGTAATGTTTCTTCAAAGTTATGTCAAGAATTAGTATTAACTAAAGTTATGATACCGTATAAAATAATTTTATAATCAGGAATCTCAAATTCTCAAATGGGACATTCAGTTTATTTCGACGCTACTCCAACGTTGTAATAAGGCAATCAGTGACGAGTAGTATTTCAAATCAAATGATTTAAAATCGCGACATAAAATCCTGTTTGTGATTTATGTTTAAGTAGATTTGAAATCATTATTTTTGTATGATTTTGATAATTATTTCAATTCAGTTTTTGGTTGATGATTGATGTTTTTTTTTCCTATCTAAAAATCACGAAATCATTTTAAAATATATAAATTTAAAATAAGTAAGTATTTAAAGTATTTAAATAACCTTTTCTATGTCTAAATAACCTTATCAAGTCTGCCAATTTATTTCGAAGCACTTTAAAATGAAGGTTTTTGATCATTTTTTTAGTTCCACTTTTTAAGATTGAAAATTTGTTCTCATCTAAAAATCTCTTAATCTAATTTATTTTTTAAATATGTAAATTAAACATACACCTATAAATATTCTTTTCCATGACATTTTTATCAACTCTCCCACTTTATTTTAAGCATGTTAAAATGGAGGTTTTTAAATTAGTTTCACTATTGAGTCGTGTCTATAGATCTTTTAAGTTTTAATATTTCTATTGTACGAATTTTTTTTTGTGAAGAATTTTCTACAACGAATTATCCGGTCACGCTTTGAGCTCCCACGTTCACATTTTTGCATCCTTCCTAGTTTTAGTTCTTATTCAATCTTTGCCAGCTTGTGATATTCTTCTTTCGACCATCGACCTTGGAGTGATTCTTGCCTGCTCTTAGTTCGTGGTATTCCATTGGTTGAGCACGGTTTTGGTAGATCTTTAAGCCTCGAATAATAATAATAATAATAATAAGAATAATAATAATAATAATGATAATAATAATAATAATGATAATAATAATAATAATAATAATATAATAATAATAATAATAATAATAATATAATAATAATAATAATAATAATAATAATAATAATAATAATAATAATAATAATAATAATAATAATAATAATAATAATAATAATAATAATAATAATAATAATAATAATAATAATAATAATAATAATAAGAATAATAATATAATAATAATAATATAATAATAATAATAATAATAATAATAATAATAATAAAAATAATAATAATTAACGTATTCAATGTTATTATTATTATTGTTATTACTATTTTTATCATCATCATTACTTTTATCATTTTTATTATCTTATAATGACATCACATCAATAAATGATTTTTTCCAACGTACCCCTTGATGATCATTAACAAAAACAATAAAAACAATTATTCGCATCCGCATTTTCCATTAATTGAAAATAATAAATATTTTTTAAAAATTGAAATGATAAATATTTTCGAGCAATGTTTTTACGAACCTGTCATCTATTCTAATATTCCTGCTTAATACGTTCAGAAAATCCATCCTCATTTGTAGCAATCAATGCTTGTTTACACCTTCAGTTTTTGCCCACCTGGTCAATCATTACTCGCTAGTGTATCTCGCCGGGAGATGTCGTTGAGTACCTTGAAAAAAATTATCTTTTTAATTCTTACCGTACAAATACAAGATGTACTTGTCAAGTACAAAGAATAAGTACAAAAACAAGAACACTGGATTACAAAGGGGATGGAAGACGTCCAAGGGAGTACAAGTACATAGGACAGTGTAGGGAGTTCAAGGAGTACATTCGAGAAAGTTAATTATTGAAAAAAGAAAATGAATGTTATAAGAATTGTTGATTGGCGATGATGATGATGATGATGATGATGATGATGATGATGATGATGGATGATGATGATGATGATGATGATGATGATGATGATGATGACGATGACGATGACGATGACGATGACGATGACGATGACGATGACGATGACGATGACGACGACGACGATGACAATGATGATGACGATGACGATTATGATGATGTTGATTGGTATTAGTATTTATGGGTATTGGTTTCACAAACTCGCTCAATGCATGGAAGTTAAAAATTTTAAATTAAATTAGATTCGCTAAAATAATATAAAATGTTTACCTTTGACGACTATGACGGCAATGACAATGATGATAACGATGACAACGGCGGTGACAATGACGGCAATGACGCTGACGATAACAATAATGATGACGATGACGATGACGTCTAGCAGAAAGCCAATGGATGGATGCCTGGAAGCATGAAATGCAGCCGATGCATTCAGAGGTCGCTTATTGCTTGTCGTGTCATCATGGCTTTTATTGTCACGTTCTGTCAATCAAATGCAGCTCATTGTCTTCAGAAGTGGTCACGTGGGTGGCTGATATTATCGTATTAGCATTATTTATTTGTTTATTTATATATTAATTTAGTTGTAATTTAGTTGTTTGTATAATTTATTTAGTTTCATTTTGTTCATTCATTCATTCATTCATTTATTCATTCGATGACGATGACGACGACGATGACGACGACGACGATGATGATGACGACGACGACGATGATGATGACGACGACGACGACGATGACGATGATGATGATAGTACTCATCTTCATTATGAATAAATTGGTTAATCGATAAATAAAACGTGTGCATTCTGTAAAATGAGTTCCAAACATTCGGCCAACATTAATTTACAAAAAGCCACTTTTATTTTGACATTTTATCCATTTATCGTTCATTATTCGGGTTAATTCAAACAATGGAAACGCTAAAGGCATAGAATTGGATACGTGATGTGTTCCATACATCAGGAGGCTCCTGTGTATGATCACCAACATCAAAGTCATCATCGTCATCATCATCACCCACATCATTATCAATTCATCAGATAATTCATTACTCAATTCATAAATAAATCCACCAACGAATCAATCATCCAATCAATAAATTAATCAATTAATTCATAATCAATCAATTAATCCATCAATCAGTCAATTAACGACAAGAAATTGATCAATTTCCAGTTTTAAAACAATTTGATGTGAACCTCTTGAGTGAAACGAATTAAGAATGAAATTGGAAATTAATTTCAGTCATCATTCGATCCTCGGGTCGTTAAATCTTTATACTTCGGTGGACATTATGTTTGAACTCTGACTTAATTTCCATAAAAAAAAAAGTGGACGGATGGACGGATGGACAGATGGATGGATGGATGGATGGATGGATGGATGGATGGATGGATGGATGGATGGATGGATGGATGGATGGATGGATGGATGGATGGATGGATGGATGGATGGATGGATGGATGGATGGATGGATGGATGGATGGATGGATGGATGGATGGATGGATGGATGGAGGATGGATGGATGGATGGATGGATGGATGGATGGATGGATGGATGGATGGATGGATGGATGGATGGATGGATGGATGGATGGATGGATGGATGGATGGATGGATGGATGATGGATGGATGGATGGATGGATGGATGGATGGATGGATGGATGGATGGATGGATGGATGGATGGATGGATGGATGGATGGATGGATGGATGGATGGATGGATGGATGGATGGATGGATGGATGGATGATGGACGAATGGACGAATGGACGGACGAATGAACAACATCGTCAAAAAGAAGAAAAATCAGAAATGAACATCCAATTGTAAGACTCGGTCAAATTATTAGGCGCTAAATAAATGATTTTCACGTCACGAGCACCTGTAGCCGTGCTAGGGAGGGTCCATATTTTGGCGCCTCTGGTTTGACGTGAAATACGACTACTTAATGACTGGATATCCACGCAATTGGTTCTGCTTCTCCCAAGAATCCATCACTATTACGGAATGGTGCGACGCCACTTGTAGATTACACAATTACTGTGTAATTAACTTTTTAAAATGGCCCAATTACGTTTGCTTGTTTGTTTGCTCGATTGTATGTTTATCTATCTGCTTGTTTGTCTGTCTGTATGTTTGCTTGCTTGTCTTATTGCTTGCATGTTTGTATATTTATCGATCTGTCTGTCTGTGTGGTTGAATGTTTTAAATTTGTAATTAATTATTTTATGGCATTAGGATTGTGTGTTACGAAAAGGCTGTAATGGCAAGAGTCATATTATAACATGAAGACCACTGTTTGCACTGCCGCTGACATCCTTGAGTAGGAGCGATACATAAATGGTTAACGAAAGGTGCTTATGACTCATGTCCAAATCATCTCAGTTATGCAACGGAATATAATCAATAATAAAAAATTGATGACTCCAGGCCTGTTGTAATAAGCTACATAAATAAGCCTATAATGACAACTGATCAGCCCTGATTAAATGCAGATTAATCTCCTGTTTTGATGTAGTTTTTGGATTAAATGCTTCAAATCTCATATAAGTAATAATGTCAATTGAAAGTAATGGATTGATAATATAAATAAATAAAAACAACAGCTATCTTATTGCACTTAAGAATTTCCATAAAGTTTGTTCATATTCTCCGACTCCTGCAAGTGAAGCACTGATGGAATGGTCTTTCCATCCTTTGAAACGTCTTCACGGTCCATTGGCTCTGTGGATGCTGCGATATCATTGCGGTATGATGGTCGAATGTAATGGACCAATTGAAAACTTATTTCTCTCAATAACGTAAACGATGGCATGAAATGACTTTTATAAACTTTTTGTTTTTTTGCATTTTATTTATTTTGTTAAAAAATCTTATAGCGGCCCCGTAAGAATAAATGCATTGCTTTATTTATCTTTCATTTCAGATTTTCCTGTCCAAAGAATCTCAAAGAGCCTCAAAAATTAATTTTAAAAAGAAAATATTGCTTGCCATATTATTTTTAAAATTTTCGATAAATTCGTCCGTGGATTGCGATTTTAATAATTATGCGTTCAACATTGAAGACTTTATTTAACCTACAATGTGTAAAATAAATATCACATTTTTTGCTATTTATAATCACGTTACAATATTCTAAAATTATTTTTTTTAAGTTAATTTTTTCACTTTTTTAAATAATTTATTGATTTGTTCGGCCTTGTTTTTTTACTGAATATCGGCGACAAAAACAAAATAAACAAGTCATTTTTTAAAGTTGATAAATCAATGGCATCCTGTTTTGAAACTCGAAACGTGATGCACGCATAACATGTGCAACAATATATTTTCTAAATTTTAGAACGACTTCTATGCAGCTTCTTTTATGACCCAAAGATTGGAAAGTTGAAAGAAGAGAAAAAATACAAACAATACAAAGGTCATCAAGGTATGTATGTTTATTCAACCGGAATCCCAACAAAACTTGATCACATCAACAACATCAGCAACAACAATAACACGGGTCTGGAACAGTTTCTAATGGGCCCGTATCCAATCGGAGCTAGCAAAGGTACTAACCAGTAAAACTGTTAAACATTATGTCTAAAATTAATTCTTAATTTAGAGAATAAATTCAAAATTTCATCATACTTCCAGAAACGTGGACCCTTTTTTTGATCACATTGTCCTCTCTCGGATTTGGACTCGCATTTCTAGTCGGACTCCTTGCGTTCCTTGTGAAACGATGCCTTACGAGATCACAGACACACACCGCTCCTCAAGACTCCAATGCTTCTCTCCTCAATTCAAGTCACAATTCCAGTCTTCCAAAATCATCAGGCCCCGAAGAAAATAGAGCGACAGTCTCTGTGGATCAGCGACAAAGTTCAGAGAAAATCCACACAGATGACAATCACGAGGAAGTTCTGAAAGTCTCAGAAAGCACACAGCTTATTTTGCCTGACTTAGGCATTCCATCCAAAGTCTCTTTACTTTCTTTAAACAAAGAACCTAAGGAGAGCGGGGTGTCTGAGACAAGCATCAGTTCCCGTCAGTTCAGTTTGGAAGACGAATTTCTAATGGAGGAAAGCAACTCAATCATCGCATGGCTCCACGACAACAACAACAACGAAACTGCAGGTAGCGAACTGGACTTGAGTAGTATCATAAAAGAGGGGCAGACCGTAATGGAGAACGGCTCTGACGTTATAAAAAAATTCGAGGCCATCGAGAAAGAACTATGCCGTGTCAATACAGACGCTGATGACATGATGCATTGCATAAACAATGCCAAACGAAGCGATAAGATCAGCCAGATAATTTCCCAGCCTTTATACCCATTCCCTTACCGCTTGACAGATGTTAGTCTGTCTAAAGATGCCATTGAATCTACCGAATCCGCTACGAAGGTGAACGATAGATGGGGGTCAGTGCACAATTCTGACAACTTTGACGAGTGGAGTTTTGATGGCCAGCTGGGAAATAACGCTGCCTTTGAAGACGGTTATGAGGATAATTAAATTTATTTTCAAGCTCCCAGCTTGCTCTCATTTAAGGTTATTAGCACGAGTTATTTTTTTTACTGATTAAATTGGATCAAAAATACCGATCAGGGATATGAAGTAATATTCACTGGATTAAATAAAGACATAACTAGTCGATTCAGGAAATACCAGAAATATGTTTATTTATCTCATTACTTTAACATCCGTAATGCTAATTGAAAGACGGCCTTGAAGTGTGCACCAACCCAATTAAATCACTTACCATGAAAAACCTCTTTTTGGCGCGCTTATTTTAATAAGTAATACGGAAATTTAAAAAGGTAATACAATCAATTACAGCCACAATCTGTCTTAACACATATGCGGTTGCCCTTAAAATAAATAGACATAAGGCGTACATCGATAAATCTATACAAATGCGTTTCATAAACTTCGAGAAGTACATTTTAAATATGTAAGAAAATATTTAAAAACCTTCTGATAATTTACTCTTTATCGGTAAATACAATTTTTATTTTTTTAAAAAATGTTTTGGATGTCACTGCTGTTTTTCCTGCGACACTAGTATAGTTTTATGGATTGGTTTCGTTAATGTCTCGGTCGAAATTTGTTTTTAATCTTCAAATTAATTTGTTTTTTAGTGATTTTATAAAATTATAAGTTGAAGCGTTATTCGATTATTTTCGTGCATGCTTTTAAACTACTTTAAGTTTATGACAAGAAGAAATTTAGTAGTGGATGATGTTTGGATTTGCACAAGCGACTGCCCTAAAAAGGCTGGCCAGTGAGTTTATTTAGCATGTTGCTGTCATTGAATTCAATTTTGATTTTAATCAGTTTATAAGCTAGTTGACCAGGATTAGCAAAAAAAGCATGGAATCATTTTAAACAAATGCATGGGTGTATGTTTCAAAATTCAAAAACATTTGATTGTTAAAATATGTAACCTTAAGTCTTAGAAAAATATTTTGAGTTTCAAAATCTTTTGTCATTATTTCTCGACTGTATTTCCTGAGATTTTTTCCCAGTGAGGACAACCAATGCCATCATCATGTCAGGCTTAGGCATTGGTATTGGATCAGCCATATTATTGAGCCTGTTGAAACACCTGTTTGGAAAATCGTCAAAACTTGAAGCCATTTCGCCGCAGCAGGAAACGGAAGAAGCCGACAATGAGAAAGAGTCGCCCATGGTCTTCTTCATCACCCCCAAGAAGTCAAAGCCTCAGTCGTCTCCGACGCCAGAAATGTCGAACAGTTTTGTGTCGACTTCGCCGTCATCTGTGGCATTTTCTCCGTCGTCGTCATCGTCATTCACAAATCAAGCTGCTGTCGATGCCCAGGTTTCTGAGATTGAACTGAAGCCTCTGCCTGAGGTGTGTGAATGATTTTGTTCATTTAGACAATTTAGAGTCTTTGAAAAGTTTTATAAAAATCTTGTTGCATCATTTTTTTTTTTAAAGCTCATGCTACTAGATGAAGAATGTCTGAGAAACAAACTGAAGGATGACTACATAGTTCTGGTGATACCCAGAAAGCAAAAATCAGAATTGGTCGGCAAAGACGACGACCAAGATCATTCGGCGTCCAAGCAACACGAACAAATCGATCTCAATTGCTCGAAACCTCTCCAATCCCAGAGAAATTCCATCGACTATTCCGACGCTTTGAACAAACTCCTCAGCCAGTCCTTGAAGAGGTGCAGCTTTTCCCAATTGCCATCCTTGGAAGAGTGGAAGAGAACTGAGAATAATGCCGTCAAACCTTGCCAAGTCTCGGAGAAGGACAAAGATGCGGACGACATCCAAGAAGGAGATTGCGACCCAGAAATCTCGACGGCTACGGAGGCAGAGGGGCCGATGGCTCAATGCAGCTCGTGGCTCGCGGGGCACGAGACTTCTTCGACCTGTTCGGAGGGTGCGTTCATGTTCACCAGTTCGGACATGAGGAGCATTTTCGAGAACGAACTGTCGATGAGCGAATCTCTCGCCAATTGCGGCTCGGACGTCATGGAGAAGCTCGCCGACATCGAGGAAAAACTTTGCCTCGTTCACGTCGACGCCGACGACATGATGAGCTACATAAATGCCGTCAAGAAGTCAGACAAGCTTCCTGCTGGAGCTTCTTTCCTCGACCATTTCAAGACGTCCACTCCGACCGGCGTCGATTCCAAGCCGATCGGTCGACCGGAAAAAGTTTCCGAAGACGTCTTGGCGCCAGAGTACCTGCTCGACTTTTCTCTGCCCGGGGATTTGGAGAGCCTGCCAGGCTCGAGGAATTTCGAAGAGTGGAGTTTCGAAGATGAACTCGGGGACCCGAACGACGATTCCTTCTGAGGGACTGCCCACTGTCCCTGACACTTCCTTGTCGTCATGGGGGTTTTGTTGCCATGGAGAATTGTGAATTTGTGATGTTGTTTCTGCAGGCAGTTGATTCGATGCAAATTTAGAATGTGATATTTGATGATGATGTTTGTGATGATGATGATGATGGTGATGGTTATGATGTTGGTGGTGGTAATGGGGGAGTTTGATTCTGTTACATTCTCTGTAACAATCCTTTAGCAGCCAGACTTTTTCCTTTGATTGAGAATATTGTATTTTCTCAATTCTACGTTGTTATTTGTGATTTTAATTTTAAAAAAAAGTTAAAAATAAAGCAATCCTCCAGTTTTCTTCATCCACTCTCAGAAAGTTTTTCTTGCATTCTGTCATCTACATATCATTCGCTCATTCGTTCGTTCGACGATTGCAAAATGAATTTACTTGTCGATGAAAATGAAAACCCACGAAAAAATGAATTGCAATGTCTTCGCAACACTTTACGTGAAATTAATCTTTTTGTTTTTGGAAATTGTTTTTCTTCGTGTGAAGTGTTCGTTCTGATTTTGTTTAGTGCCTTAAATATTTGTTTGTGTCGCATTTACTGATTGCCTATTCATGAGTCCACATGGAAGTGGGCAGTGTTTAATTTAAATTGGGAGTGGTCATTTGAATAATTAATAAGTTAACATGTTAATGCGCTGTATATAGGGGGAGGTACTTTGTTTTTAATTGAGATTTCTGTGACCGCTTGATAACGATGACTCATTTTGGTCATTGAATTTGAAGTCATTATCATAATATGTTATTATTATTATTATTATATTATTATTATTATTGTTGTTACAATTTAAAATGCTCAAATTACTCAGTCTCAAACATCATTGCCATGGTTACATCTCAACTGTTCTGAATGCTAATGCAGTGTAATAATGTTGCTAGCACATGTTTATTAATAATAACTATTATTACAATATCTATTATTATTAGGGTTGATGACAATTATTATTAATGTCACCATTATTATTAAGTAAGTACTTAATTAAGTATTTATTAAGGACTTGAATTTTATTGATCTATTACAATGCCTTACACTTACATGCCTGAGTTACATGACTACTGGTGTTTTCGCCTCTCATCTGTGATGACGTATCTTTCCATGACTCATGACATCTGCCATGTCTTCAACATTTTTCAGACATTCCAGTTGAATTCCTATGGCATTCTATGGCTTCCGGCTTGTCAGTCGAATGAGTGGATTTGGGTTGATGGTTGGGTGGGTTGATGGATGGAGTTATGGGGCAATTTGGGTAGAATGTCTTTGGTTTGTTACAAGGTTGTCTTTACAGGAGTTATCATGCATTTCATTGGATAAGGTTCTGGTTATGTAGTAATTAATTAATTTTTTATTCGTCATGTATTTGGCTTCAAAGGTTGTTATTATTACTATTTGATGATAAAAATTGCATATAATTCTGCTTTTCAATTGCAGAATGTATTATCATACGGAGTTTCATCGACTTTCTGGGATCTGATTGTATTAATTAAATTATTACTGTTATTAGTGATCTCACTTACATTTTATTTTTAAATTATTATTATAGTTATTATAAAATTTTTGGATCTTGATTCATCGCTATCTGCTAGTCCTTCTCAATTGATCTCCACAGTTGTGTGTTACTTTCCATTTTATTGGGTGGAAAAGGAATAACATCTTGAGGTAATAATTATTACTCATATTATTAGTCATAATTATTCATTTATGATTATTCAGTCATAATTGTTCAGGTATAATTTATAATTACTGATGGAAAGAAGATAGAGAGAAGTGGAATTTTCTGGTCGTAATTGTAATCTGTTGATCTGGACTGTAATAGTGACTGCTATCTGTATATTGATAATATTGGATGAATATTGCTTGAGTCAATAAGATCTGTGTATTTATTATTATTACTATTATTATTATTATTATTATTCGCATCTGTTTGTCAGTTTTAATGTTTGAAGGAATGGAGTGTCATTTGTTATCGAGTGGCCTTTCATCAACTAACCTGACGAATCATTAATTCGTAATATTAATATTATCTTCTTGCTATTAATTAACTATTATTATTGTTATTGCTATTATTATCACCTGATGAGTTTGTTTCATTTGATTGACAATTCAATTGTCTGGTCAGTTATCTCATGTGATTCATTGTATCCTTGGCAGGAATAAAAATGAAATCATTATCTTGTCCACTCTTCGTTCATTGGTCGTTTACTTGGTAGTGGGTGTGGTCATCCACTGAACAACGTTTGAATTTATCATTTTTATTTATCAGAATAATTAAATACAGCTGGTTTTTGGCAGGTAATCAAGTATTTGAATTTAGCCCCTACCCCTTCCTGGCTGCATCTTAATATTTTCAATCAACAACCCACCCATTTACATTTATTAGGAGGCAAGAAATATTGCTTTAATCATTTATTTAAAAAATATTTTACAAGAATGTTAGAGAAACCCTCAGTTAGATTATTTTTTTAAATTTAGTCAAATACGTTCACATCATCTTCTCCTGGAGCATCATTATAAATCTCCAAACTCTGAATTTCTTGAGAATCCATTTCCCATAGAGCTTAATAGTCTCAATATCTGAAGTTTAGAGAACTTCGTGTTTATGTACGCTGCCACATTGGCAACACAACTGTCAGTGATTTGACACAATGAATTCTTAACCCAACTCACAACATTTCGAAGGTTAGACTTCACAAAGTTTCTGATCTACAACTTTACTTCTTAGCATTTCCCTCGTCTAACCGTTAACTGAGGTCATCATGCCATGCGTGCGAATTGGCTCAGAGGGCTGGGTTCCTGCGAACGGCGGCGAATGCAACAGTCGTGTTCGCAACCCAACTCGCACCGCCAGGGAGTGCCCTCGGGTAAGAGGTTCTATGTAAATGGTGGATCGATTAAGAAGTGCCTTCACATCTTATCCGGATACGTAAGGCACTCAGAAATTCGGCTAAATATAAATGCTTGCCATTTGAGGATCATTCGGATATTCAACTTATTTACTTTACTGAAAGCTGTCAGATTCTTGTCCAGTGAGTCTTCCACGATTTCTGTCTTACAGTCAAAGGAACAGCTTTTTCTTTTTGTACTCATCTTGTCGAAATAAGGCAATGTGGAAATAACTATTAATGGTTATAATAAATCTGTTACACATTCACAAATACAACCCGATTCAAGTGTTTTCTTATTGATTGTCTGTTTACCGTATATATATTAATATTATATTAACATTTCACTAAAAGCTTACTGATATTAAATTAATGGTTTAAAATCCAACGTATTACTGTGTTGCAAGGCCGGCTAACAATATTAACTAGACTCTAGTCACTAGGGCTTATTTTCGGGGAAACACGGTAATATTAATAATAGTAATAATAATTCCTAAATCATAAATATCATAATCATAAATAAGATTATTAATTGAAATATAACTACATTAAACTATTCTAGAACCAAAGGCCATAATCACAAACTGACAACCAGAAAATTCCGATGCGAGACCTCAAACACATTTTTTTGCAACCTTGTCGTAAGACCACGGAACTCTTTTGACTTATTAATTTAATAAATAACTTAATCACAATTGACCAGAACTTCGATAAATTGTTTTTGTTTTTTTTTAAATGGAGTCACGAAAAGTATGAAAGTTTAAAATTATTAAAAAGGAAGTAAACCAACCAAGAACTGGCGAACAGAACTTAATCTAATCGAAATTAATTTCTACAAAACTAATATGGTGTCGCTAGCAGGAAGACATCAGTTATGAGGGGTAGAACAGGGCTTCCGAATGGAAAGGGAGTGGCAATTCAATTGGACCCATGGCTGCCATACCTAGGGCCCCAACCAAAATTTCCTTCGGCGGCCCTTGGGGTTGATTTTTTTCAGTTTTTTTTTGAAAAAAATGTTGAACGTCAGAATTTTAAATCTAATGACCGCGACTTATCCTTCTTAAGACGTAATAAGTCTAAGTAATAAATCTTGTAGGCAATAAGTCTAAGTAACGCTTAATGGAAAAGATGACGATGAGGACAAATGATGATGATGATGATGATGATTGCCAATTAAAAGGGATTAGAAAATTGTATATTTTACATGCATCATTAAAGCAACATCGGCCCGTTTATTGTAACAATTGGAAAACTAGATATTTCTGGAATTAAAATTTTTGATTCTTTTTATTTTGTTGAAATTCGTATGTAAATCAATATATGTTATAGTTTATCGATTTGCCAATTTCTCATTGTTAATATTAAGTTGTAGAACTTCTAAGAAACAGCAAGATAGGCACACACACATGTCCAGATACACGTTATAAGTTTATTCTCAAATCTCGGTTAATATATTCCCGTAATTCAAAAGTCCAAATATTTAAAATCCTTTTATCATACAAACTCCAGCTTAAAATAACTTTGATCTGATCTTGAGTAACTGTTGAAAATCCGTTCCACATATGGCACAGACTCAAACCCAAACGCAATACTTTTTTGGCTCCGTAGCCGAAGACGCGCGCTTTCCGAATCTCATAAATCTCTTGCCGAACCTCAAGAACCTTTTGTCAGGGGAGTCGCCGATCGTCGACTGATCATCGTCTTCGTGGCTGTAATCGGACTGTTTATGGAGGCTTGCCCTTTTGCCGAATCTGTGAAAGTATTAATAATAATAATTAATATTATATTACAATTTGTTAAAGAATCAATAATATTAATGTTAATAACAATTATTATATATTATTAGCAAATACCGGTAATAATATTCTAGTTAATTTGTAAGGCTACATTGCGTTAAAAGCGCTTAAATAAGATTAGGGTGGCTGTGATAATTAGTAGTAGTAACAGTTATAGTTAGTTAAAGAAACTCTTGCTGAGGATCTGAGTCCTAACGGAATCGACCAAAGCAAAAACCTTAACAACTAAGCTAAGCCTTAACTAACTCAACTGTCGAAGCCTAAGTAGTAATAATAGAAATTGGCGTTCAGGTTGGCTGAAAGAATTCTGTTCCTGTTAACCAACAGTCGTAATGTATCGGGTTCGAAACCCAGTCTGGGATACAAGAAGATACAAGTAAGGAATTCAAAAGATTGGCTAATTGCAAATACAAATAGCAACAGAAACAATGTACCAGCATGGTAGCATGGTTGGATCCTTGATTCATCTGGGAAGCTTAAATACCTCGATGCCGCCCTTGAGGGGTAAGTGACCGAGGGCCCGACAATTTTTGGGGTCCCCCGGATTTTAAAATAATACAATTTTACAATCATGACTTTTTTGCTTTTCAAAATTGACATAACATGGGATCCCGTGGCTGGTGTGCCTAAGGGCCTAAGTTTTTGCTGGAAGGCCTGGGGACGCGTAGAACGCTATTTCATTATTCATTGGTGACTGATAGAATGAATGCTGAATGAATGAATGAAGTTTTAAGTGAGAAGTTGTTGTTTTAGTTGCTGTTTTTCAGTTGTTTAAGAGAACAAAATTAAACGCGGCTTCAAGAAAATAAGTTTTGGCAAAAAGGAAATTCTTTTAATTATTCGCCGGTGAAGCGTCTTTCGTTGCTTCTGTTTGTTGCTTTCGAATTTCTGCAAATTACGAGACAAATGCATTTCGTTGTTGTAGTTGAAAAAAAAATGGAAGAAATAATTTTAAACACATTTCACATTATTGTAGGAAATATAGTCCATCCATTTCACATTATTGTAGGAAATATATTCCACTCGTGAAAATTTAAACAAAAAATTTTGAAAAAAAAGTTTTAAAAACAAATTTCTAAAGAATATTGCATGAGTGTATTTGTTCAAAATTATAATTCAAAAAGAATGAATAGGCGCTCCATAAATGGTTAAAAGGCGCTTTTGAAATATGTTTCTCACTTGGCGCTATCTAAGTGGTGATATTAAGTAATGTCCTAAAAATAGATTGTCAAATTATAAAAAATAACTTCATTAGTAATAATAATGTATTAATTATTTTAAATATTTATTTCAATAATGTATGTTGCAATTACAACTTTGTAATATTTCTAATATTATTTATCGAATCAACTAATTTTATTAGCATTAATAACTATAAGTTTGACAATCCTTTTACACTTAAATTATTTAATAAATTTATTAAATTAATAATAATAAATAAATGTTTAATAAATTATAGTAATTTACAAATTATTTAGGAGTTTATTATAAATATTATGCGAGGAATTGCTATGAAAACTTCATTCATACTAACCACTTCTCTAAAAATATTTTTATAAATTTTTTATGACATTATAAAAAAAAACCCAAAATTAAAAAAAATTCGAAATATTTAGAACACCCCTGGAGGCCATTTCAGAGACTTAGATGGTCAACAGAAGGTAGAACAGGGTCAAATAAATCCTCCCTAATGTCCACTTTACCCACTCACGATGGATTAAACGGTATGGTGTCCTTGGCAAAAACAGATGCCAAATGTTTCGTGTTCAAAACCCAACTTCAATTTCAACTTTTGATAGTGGGATAGGGATTAAACCGCAAACCTTCCGGTCAGTAGCTCAGGGCAATCGTTTGAAAAACGTCATGAGGCATTCAGAGGGACCGACCTTTACCCCGTCCCCTTAAACAGTTAAGTAAATTTAATTATTGTTAATAATAGTTAATTATTAATCCAAGTGGCTAAGTAAAGAGAGATTCCGTAAAGATGGATGGAACATGGATAAAATAATAATAATAATAATAATATTAATAATGTAAATATATAATAATAATATGTAATAACATATATTATGATTTCTTATTATAATTATTAGTAATAAATTAAAATTAATAATAATAATAATAATAATAATAAAAGAGTGGACGGTGGGAGAGATGATGATGTGGATTTGAGAGGAACATGGCCCTAAGAATGGACTGAAGGCGTTTATGATTCTTTTGTGCCGAGCAGCGGTTTCTGGGCAAATGAATTGAGGCGTAAAAAAAAGGCGGAAACATGTTGGGGAAGATTACCATCATCATCATCACCATAGTCATCATCATCGTCATCATCCTCATCACAATTGAAAATAATATGTTATTAATTGATAAAATAATATATAAATAATTGAAAATGAAATATTATTAACTACATATTATGATTCTTAATTATAATAATTTATTGTATTTAACTACTTACTAGAATTTTTAGTCCTGATTTCTTATTATAATTATTTGTTGTAATTACTTAATATTATTTGTTGTTACTACTAAATATTAAATTTTCAATGGAATATTCAAATCGTGATGGGGACGCCATATTGATAAACATCTGAAGATGTATGAGCGATAATGAATTGCAGTAAATACAGAAGCTTGGTTCAACCGATAACATCTTTGCCTCAGTTTTCCTCCATATTTCTTTTTAACCCATAATAATAATGTTAATAGTAAAATATTTTAAAAGCTTTTATTATTATTATTTTCATCATAAAATTGTAAAAATGTTTAAAAGAATTTTGTTGAAATTGATAGCAACATAACAAATAATTGAGGACAACATTAGCAATTATTAACGAATCATTTATTTAGGAATCAGACTTTTCAGCTAAACCATTCTTGAAGCTTAGTACAATTTGACCTTTCAACTCTGATCTCAGTTGAACTCCCACAACATGGGAAAACCCGAGGAGATCTTCAAGATGTAAAATTCCCGCCGATCGGGATATTAATCGTAATATAAATAATTTGTAATCGTAATCTAAGTAATTTCTAATCGTAATCGTAACTTGAACGTATGAAAGGGTAAAGGTTACTAATACAAGATGATATGGCACAAATTTACAATCCCCAAACCAGACTTTTTAATTAAGTCAAGATAAATTGTTAATGTTAATTGATAATTAATTATAATAATTATTAATATAACATTTATTAATATTATTATTATATATTATTATTATATATTATTTGTATGTGGTCAATCATAACCTACGAGCTATAGAACATAAAGTGGGGCTTAAGAAAAACCAAGGAGTATTAAAAAATTGCGCTAACCACGTCTACAACAATTTGAATAGTGTCACAAATGTCATGACAGGGTCACCTTATAAGTCATATTGTGAGGGTTAGTATATATTTTAGCAATGTCTTATTAGCGTCAATGCAGTTATGAAAACTGATTTAAATGTTACTAGCAGGATCACAAGAAATGTCACAAATTACAAATGACATGTAAAATTACACAGACATCTCAAATGTCATTGACGTCATGTCAGAAACATTACGAAGAGAAAGTCAAACCTCATGAATCGCTTGTCCACTTGATTGTACATTGAATCCTCGTCTCGAGCAAAGAAACAAACCAACTTCCTATTCTTGTGTGGTCCTTGGGCATTCACCTCATTGGCTGCCGCATCGCTGTTTGATTGGTTGGATGAATTAATGAATTGATGAATTAATTAATTGATGATTTCATGCATGGGTTTGCTTAATTCATTGAATTTATTTAATTATTGGAATTTAATTAATGGATTGCATTAGGTTGCATGAGGTTGTAAAATAATAATAATAATAATAATAATAATAATAATAATAATAATAATAATAATAATAATAATAAGATAATAATAATAATAATAATAAATAATAATAATAAGAATAATAATAATATAATAATAATAATAATAATAATAATAATAATAATAATAATAATAATATAATAATAATAATAAATAATAATAATAATATAATAATAATAATAATCATAATAATAATAATAATAATAATAATAATATAATAATAATAATAATCATAATAATAATAATATATAATAATAATAATAATTAATAATAATAATAATAATAATAATAATAATATGTTATTAACAATAATGACCAATTCATCATTTAGATTAACGATATAATAGTATCGATACCTAGATTTTTTTTTTTTGCATTGCAATGTGTTTTAATTTTATCAAGCAAGTAATTAAATAATTAGATTAATTAAATTCAATCAAAAAGTTAGTTACTTAATTAATTGTTAATTAATTACTATAAATAACTATTTTTATTACGGGGCAATCTTAGGATGGCCCTACAAAGTTGCCAATAAATTCTGACCTTTCAACTTTCATCATTTCTTCTTTGTCCAAAAGATTCATTAATTCGTCTGAATATTCATCGCCTGATTAAAATGTAATTTATTATGGATATAATTCTGAATGATCATTAATTACGACATATAAATGATGATTGTGAATTTATGAATATGATTATGAATTAATTACGAATAGTTAATAATTAAGGCGCAACAAATAAATATGATGTACGTATGAATAAGTATGATTTAATAATTAAATAAAAATTGGTTAAGTACTGTGTTCATTTCAAACTACTGCAGTTACTAGACGTGATAAGAAAACATACTTTTAAATATGAATTAATTGTAAACACAAAATAGGATCTATGAAAACGGAAACATTTACTCACATCCTCTCCATACATCACTATATCATCATCATCATCACCGTCATCATCATCATCATCATCGTCGTCGTCCTCGTCGTCGTCATCATCACCGGGAGTATAATTAGCTCCCATAATTATGAGAGTCTTCTGCTTTTCTAGAGATCCATTGTTCGGAGAAATTAATTACAAATTACAAATTGGTCGTTAATTGAAGGCATCCTGGTCGTCATTGGAAACCGCTGACGAATCACAATTAAGTATTACTAATAACAACAACAACAACAACGCCTTGACGATGATTATTATTCTGATGATGATAATGATGGCGACGATGATGATGGTAATGATCATTAATGTTGTGAATTTACGATGATGACACATGTAAATGTATTTATTTAATTATAATTAAGTTCAAAATAGTTCCTAATTCAGGATCTGGTTTGTGGGTGGCGTTCCTTTGTAGTTCAGTGACATGGTTACTAAGTCAGTCATCAGTTAAAAAAGTTAAGGTGCTCAATTTAGAGCTGCCTTGATGACGATGATGATGATGATGAAGATGACGATTAT
Source organism: Whitmania pigra (assembly GCA_021613335.1). Taxonomy (NCBI): domain Eukaryota; kingdom Metazoa; phylum Annelida; class Clitellata; order Hirudinida; family Haemopidae; genus Whitmania; species Whitmania pigra. The sequence goes on from JAJTWR010000473.1 coordinate 235,620, forward strand.
GATAATGATGATGACGACGATGACAATGATGCTGACGACGATGATGGCAGTGATCACAGCTACATTAGACGTGGAAGCACAATTTTTATAACTAATAAACTAATACGGGATAACAACTCATTTGCGTTTGTATCGATTGTAAAATGTTAATATTTTAATAATAATACTATTATTATATAATACTGTTATTATATAATAATGTTGTTAATAACAACGACAATGTTGTTACTGTTAATGTTAATTTTAATGATGTTTTAATTTGTTTAAATAAAGTTAAACATTAATGAATTACAAATCTATTCTTTAAGAACATAATTAATAATAACAATTATTCAATCGCCAAAAATGGCTTCCCACGATAAAACCTTCTTCTTCCCGAATGTAAAAGTATCAATTCTAAAACTATTTTCAGTCGAATAAAATTTCCAATATCTAAATTTCAATTTCAATTTCAATTTCAACGAAAAAATACGAATTTTCCCAAAACGGACATTTGTCACTTCAGTGAGAATTGTCATCAATTCGAACAGTGGAAAAGGCGCTAAAATATCTTCATTTAGGGACTGATCAAGAAATGATGAAGATTTTATAGGCTTTATTCGTCTTATGATTGGTCTGTCGATAGGTTTTTTATATTTGTGCCCTCTGGTTTAAGGGATTTTAGCCCCGGGAAATTTGAGCGTCTGTTGTTATTTAGGACGAATACTTGTATTAGAATTGATTAAATTTTATTTTATGTGTTCGTTATAATTATTATATTTATTATTATTAATGTTGTTATTTTTGTTATTATTATTATTATTTCTAATTTTATTAAAACAAATAAATTGCCTTGGAAATTAAGAGACGTCTACTGAATCAAAAACAGATCCGTTTTAAGCTGAAGTGACAAATTTGTACTCATTGACACCGTTTGCAGTTAAACCAATTACCTGACTATTGCTATGAATAATATTAAATAATAATTTTTTTTCCAATTTTATTCTAGATTATCTAAAGCAATTAAAATATATTCATTATTTAATAATGATATAATAATAATATTGAAGTAACATTTAGTTAATAATTGTTAAATATACAACAACTTTAATTAAAAAATATTTTTTTTATTAAAGCAATAAATATAACAGTTAAATATTACAATATTATAACTTAGTAATATTTTCGTATATTTATTTATTGTAGAAAACTTCAAAAATCTTAATTCGTTCCAAGATTCCCCAACTCCCCCAATAAATCAACCACGATAATTTCGTGTGGCCAAACTTTGTAAGATTTGCAGTGAAAATAAAAAAAAAATACTTTAAAAAAAGAAATAATAATAATAATAACAAAATATTTTAAAGGAAAAAACGAAATTTTTTTTATCTTAAAGAAAAAAAATATTGTAAAACATCTTCGTATATCTTACGATTTCCGTCGTGAATTGAAACATGAAAAAAATCTGCCGATGTGTTCCTCATGAGATCATTGAAGCAGATCAGTGCTATGCTAACCATCATCACTCTCACGTGATGAGTATGATGATGATGATGATGATGATGATGATGATGATGATGATGATGATGATGATGATGATGATGATGATGATGGTGATGATGATGGGTATAACGGTGATGATGATGATGGTGATAGTGATGACTGTGATGGTGATGATGACGATGCTGATGACGACGATGATGATGATGATGGAAGTGGAAATCATTTTTGTTGATGATGACGATTGCCGACCTCCGCCATTCATAAATTATACGGTTTCAATTTTATCTTCTATTTATTAAGAATAAATCAACAGGAACAAAAAAAAAATAATAATAAGACATTTAAATATATATATGCAATAATAAAAATACCTGTATAACTAATAACTATAATATTCATATTAATAATTAATGTAATAACAACAACGATAATAATAATTTTAACATTAACATAAATTTCATTAACCGGCGTAAGTCTGTCCTCCATGAATGCTGAGGGCATCAGAGACGACAAGGACGAGGGCAAATGCCATCAAAATGATGTTCTGTGAAGCCATGTCTGACAGTTTCGATTTGTTTTATCTATTTTCCTGAAAAATATCGATTAATTAACAAAATTAAATAAAGTGAAATTTATATTAATTCAATGTTAAATATTATTTTTCTAACGAGAAAAATTGAAAATTATAATTCAGTGTTAAATATTATTTTTCTAACGAGAACATATTTTCATTTTGAAATTATTTTCATTTGAACATAAAAATTTTTAAACAAAAAAAATAAGAGACGACAAAAGTGTCTAAAAATCATGTTGGGAATATTTTGTGTCCATTGGATGTTGGCGTGACTTGAACTGTGAAATAGGGGTATGATTTCTTTTTTAAATAATAATAATAATAATAATAATAATAATAATAATAATATAATAATAATAATAATAATAATAATAATAATAATAATAATAATAATAATAATAACAGTAATAATAATAATAATAATAATAATAATAATAAAATAATAATAATAATCATAATAATCATAAATTACAGAACATATTTGCAACTAATATATTATATTGACAACTATTACCTACATAAGCAATTAAGAATAATAATCATAAATAAATGATTAACGATAAGCAGCAAGTAAAAATTAATTGTTATACATTGAATATAATAATTTGACTTATTTTTGATTATTTATTCCCATCACGTGGTCCATAAAATAATTTCTGCCCTGAACATTTTATAATAACGATGTCGAGTTTCAAAACTTTCTTTTCCATGCAAGATGATAATAACTGATATTATTATTATTATTATATTATTATTATTATTATTATTATTATTATTATCATCATCATCATCATCATCATCAAAGACAATTTATTTCCGCATAAACAATTTTAATATCTCGCTTAATGTTCTGCGAAGGCATCATTAGCAACATTCCCATATCACCTTTAATTGTTTACGAGTAATCTTTTCTAAAATTAATTGCTCAAACATGAGATGGCCGAAATTATACTAGAAATTATCTGGTATTATTATTACTATTATTACTATTAATTTATTTGTTATTATTATTTTTATTATTGTTATTGTTAACATTCATAAGCTTTAATTATCCTGTTACTAATGTTATTATTATTGATACTATTGTTAATGCTATTATTATTATTATTATTACTAATACCACAACCACTGCATTCGGAAGCTCTGAATTAATTTGTACTTAACACTGTTACTAATTTTTGTTTAATTATTTCTGTAATAAATATTTTATGCAAGGAAACTTTATAAATAAAAATTTTTAGAGCACCCCTAAATTAATTAATTAACTAACTAATTAATCAATCGATCAATTATCAATTGTCAATCAATGCATTTTACAATCTGCAATCTACTGAGCCATTGACTTTGAACATTATAAGTAAATTATTGTTTGAAAAACTTATCATTATAAGCCTATGGAGCTCAATTACGTGTAATAAAATTATTGTTTAACAAATTAAGTCTTTTTTTGTTAGATATTTACAAAATTCATTTATTTGTCGTACTTAATAGCGATAATCATTTAATTTATCTTTAATAACAAAAGTTAAAATGATATTTTATTCAGAAAATAAAATCTATTCAATTTGCCCTTAAAATTATACATTCAGTTAATTTTTAGCAACTAACTAATATATGTAAATATTCCTATTAATTCATATTTCCCTATGTAAATAAATAAATATATCTATAAATAAATAAATAAATCTATAAAAAAATGTAATTGTTAAATAAATAAATACTTAATACGACATGCTCTCTTTAAATACTGCGGCCCATTTCTTGTTACAACATTTTTTAACTAGCTTTCTCCATTTTGGTGAAATAAATTTTTAATTTAAAAATAAATTGATAAATACATAAATATATGTACAAATATATATATATAAACTAAACATATACATACGTAAATATATTTATATGTAAATAAACAAATCTATAAAGAAATATACATTACCTATAAGGTGATAATAAATCTAGAAATAAATAAATAAATAAATAAAAGTCTTACTTGTAAATCTCACGATCTCTCCACAAGATTGAAAAGTCTTGTTGACTCTTTGAACTTCGAGTGTGGAGCGGTTCAACTCCTGAATGTCCTTCGACGAAGTGTCCTTTTATAGGATTTCTGAAAGCCTCTGGTGATGCAAAATGTGCGCGAACAAACCATCCCCTCTAGGATGTGCGTGTGACGGATGTTGCTGTTGTTGTATTGTTTTTTTATTTTTGCGTTGTTATTGTCTTGTCTTATGTGCGTGTGATTGTATTGCATTGTTTTGTATTTGTGTGGGTGTTGTTATTGTATTGTCTTGAATTCTCGTGTTGCACGTGTTGTTAACGTATTCTTGTAAGTAGGCTTGTTGTATTGTTTTGTATTCGTGTTTTTGTATTCTGTTGTTATTGTATTGTTTTGTATTTTCTGTGCAATTGTTTTGCGTTATTACGAATTTTTTTTTCTTGATAAACCAGAATCATTTGGTTTATTGTACGATTGATGAAATAAACAGCACCATTGTGCCCTTTACTATTTAGTTCACGTCGGTACAAAATAATGAGTGGAAAATACATTGGATTGTATCAATAAATCAAGACATGATTAGTTTAATTTAATAATTTTTTAAATAAACAATTTGTAATTTAATTTAACGCATTTAATGTAAAATGAACTATTTTAAATTAAGAGGCTTTATTCAAATAGTTATTATTGAATTGTTGCTTATTACTTGTGGTTATTATTATTTTGTTTATTTTAAATATTTTATTATTATTATTGCATTACACTACATTTTTTTAATAATAGTGATTATTATAACTTGAATTGCACTTACATGACTTCTACTTTTTTTTAAATTTAATTATAATTACTAAAAACAAATAATGATTTACATAAAAATATATATATTAAATATATTATATTAAAAAAATGTATCTATAAATAATTACAAAAAAGATTAAACTTGGCATATATTCGTCAACATTCAATCCTTCCATTTATTATCATTCATGTTGATGGTAAAGATAAAATATTCTACAAATATAAAAATATAAAAACATGAATAACAAAATATATAAACATAAATAATAAAATGTAAAAACATAAATAATAAAATATAAAAACGTAAATAATAAAATATAAAAACATAAATAATAAAATATAAAAACATAAATAATAAAAATATAAATAATAAAATATAAAAACTTAAATAATAAAATATAAAAACATAAATAATAAAATATAAAAACTTAAATAATAAAATATAAAAACATAAATAATAAAATATTAACAAAGTTGAAATATCTGACAAGTCAGTGACGCAGACTATTGTCGAAGGAATTATGAAGGATTACAGGTTGCAAACTCACCAATCAAACCTGGATTAAGGCCGAGCAGTTTCTCCTATCCCTGCACCTGGTGATCAAGGTGTGTTTGACTATGATTTTTGTTCTCATTGAATAAATAAAAATTATTTTAAAAATATTTACATGTTTTTATCATTGCTGCCATTATTATTGTTATTATCATTGTTATTATTGTTGCTGTTATTGTTTTTCTTCTTCTTCTTCTTCTTCTTCTTCTTATTATTATTATTATTATTATTATTATTATTATTATTATTATTATTATTATTATTATTATTATTATATTATTATTATTTATTATTATTATTATTATTATTATTATTATTATTATTATTATTTTATTATTATTATTTATTATTATTATTATTAATTATTATTATTATTATTAATACTATGGGCAGTTAAAGCCACTGTTAAAAATGTGATAATAATAATAACAATTGCAATTTTTACGGGGAACCTGTTTACGATATTTGAGTTTGATGTCGAGTTGATAGTGTGTTCTGATTTTGATTCTGTTTACCTTTTGAAATTAATTGAATAAATTAAAAAATACATTCTTTACAGTTGTTGAGATTTTCATTTCCTCATCACTTTATCATTCATTTTATCATTCTTTTGGTATTATATTCCCTAGGGATACATATTGAATTTGGGATTTTGTGTGTGTGTGTTTTTTGGGTTCTTCGCTTAGAGTTTTAAAATAAACGAATTTAGAATTTAATCAAATATAACTAATAAATTTTAAAAATTAATATTAAAATCAGAATATAAAATATAAATAACCCATTTATATAAAACTATAATCATTATAAAAACTAAAAATAAATAAATTTTAAATTACAAAAAATAATATTCTGAATTTGCAATATTTAAAAAAAAATAAATCCCTTAAAATGATTATCTTCATTTCCGTTTCCGTAAAAACATCTTTTCCTCTTTTTCCTGTTTATTTATGTTTTTAATTTATTTTTAATCTGGCACATCTTCCTTTAATGAGGAAATCGAGTCCGTTAGGTTTCCTATCCCCTCGGTGCCCCTGGGGAGAACCTGTACCCGGTACCAGGGGTACTAAAAGACAAGGATTTCTCATTGCTCTTAGAATCCAGAATTTTAAAGATTCATTATTATTATTATTATTTTATTATTATAACTTTTGACATTATTAATTAGTAATGATAAACTAAGATTAACCATTTCAATTTAAAAATCACACCTCTAAAACATTATCAATAAAAATAATTGTTAATAATAAAAATCAAAAATTCTCGAACGATAAGAATTGATCCTCTCCAAAAAAAAAACTTCTAAAAAAAATTATAAATAAAACAACGGGACAGGATACATGGTTTGGACATGTCGAGGATTTTTTCCGACTGCGCTTCGCTGCGTGCGCACCTGCATTATTTAGCGCTTTAAAGACCGAAGATTTGTGAGTATAGAAAGTGGGTGGACATTTTTGGGTCAAGCAGATTTTCAAAATGCTTTAATATTTTTTTATTATTATTCATTATTATTATTTAGAAATAATGTATGTAAAATAATGTTGTAATATTCTTTGTTTTTATTATTTATAGAAAACATATTTAAAATAATGCTCTAATATTATTTGTTTATATTGTTTTTAAATAATTTATATAAAATAATGATGTAATATTTTTTGTTTTTATTATTTATAAATATATTTTACTTTATAACACTTTTTTTTAATAAGTCAATAATCAAATGAACGATAACTAGTTATATCGTCATTTAATTTCTGATGAAATTTTTTGTTCGAAATCGTTCGAAATATAAAACAGCGAGAGACGAGTGGATGTTGAAGAAGGTGGACTGAAGGACTGCTTTGGGCTTTGGTCTAATGGGTAAAGACTTTGAAATTTTTCAAGATTTTTTAACTCATTATAAATGTTCATGTCAGGAATGTGATATTAAAAATTTATATTTTCCAAATGTAGAACGACTGAATGGTGGCTTGATTTGTCTACGTGTTAAATTTGAGACATAAACTCTGAAAAATAATTAAGCGATCAGAAATTGTATTTTGTCTGTTATTATTTATATAATCATTTTGCTTCTAACAAACCGTTTTTATAGGCTTTTGTAAATAATCAATCAACTGAATCTTAATGCAATTATACTATTTAAAAAAAAAAGGTGTTACTTATTTCGCATAATAAACCAATTTCTCCATTCTTTCTTCTTTTTTTTTTAATGCAAGTTTGAAAACTTTTTGTTTCACACTTTTTCTTGTCTCCAATTCCATGAAAAATTGATGCTTTCACACAAGCTTGGAGTAACCGGGCAGGACGTTCAAGTCAAAACGAATTTCTTATTCGAAAGATTTTGGCAGAAGTCGCGTGGTAAAAAAGTGGGATTTACGTTTTATATTTTTAAACAACATTATCGATGTCCTTGTATGATGAACAAAAAAATTAATCTTTGACATTATTATATTAGCTCTGGCCTATTAGCTTTGGTCCCCTCAAATGATTCCATTTCATTAAAATTTATTTACTTTGTTTATAACATATTAATATTCAGAGGCCGCTCAACACCTTCCAAGTTTCCTTAAAACAGAGAACGGCGTCCGTGGCCGAAATCTATTCACAAAAAAATTCATTAAAAAAAAATATTTGTACTGAAAACAAAAACATTTCTTATTTACAGAATGAAACAAAATTATAAATTATTTATTATATAAATTATTATTATTGTTATGATTCGCATATTTAAACGTCATGAAAAAAGTCTAGAGTGGAGAAAACGTGAAGTTTCTGAATCAGTTATTTAAAGTTTTTAATCATTTCAAAAATTTTAAGAAGATGTTCAAAGTGGGATTTTATGCACTTCCAGGCTTATCTAACACTAATTTAGAGCCATTTTTGTGTTGCTTTCAGACATTCTTGTACCCGAATATCGAGTTCTGCTCAGGGATGTATGTACTTTCATTTCTGGAGCAAAGTATGGCTTGGTGGACAATTGTTTAATGACCAAGATTACGAAGATTGGTAGCAGCAAGTTGAGAAAGCAATCGTCGTTTTGAAAGCACATTGGTCTAGAAGACCTTTGAAGTCATCATCTCTAAATATACAGCATAGCAACATTTGTACAGAGAGGGTCATCAAAGTTTTTCAGGATTTTTATCCACTGTTCCGGAGCAAACAGAAACTAAATTTGAGTTTTCTTTTGAACATCAATTGACTTACAATGAATTAAGTACCACAGAAATTGCTAACTGGTTTTGTTGACATTAATGGCGTTTTTTAAATAACAAACATAATTATTGTTTAATATTATTATAATAGTAATAATAATATAGTTATATTATATTATAGGGTTATTTTAACTAAAGTAATTTTTTATTAATAAATGACAAAGTCTATTTTATAAATAATGATCTTTCTTGAATTAACTTACGTGAAATATGAATTGATAAATATGAAGTTATTATAACAATCCTATATCGAAGTGAACCACCCGACAGACTAGCTGAAAACTTGAGCAGACATTTCGCACTTAAATTCAAAAAAAGTATTTTTGAAATAAAATAAAATCCAAAGATTAATTTTTTAAAACATAAACGAGATAAATAAGAGTAGAAACAAAAAACGTAAAAGGCGACACGTGTAAATTGATGCGATATGACATTCTTTGGAAATATTGAAGCACAATGATCAGGAAAAGGCCGAGTCGTGTCACAGATGGGCTCCCGGTGGCGAGGATTTTCGTCCAAATTATCAATATTCGCTGTAATAACTTTGTTCTATCTTCCACTTTTTACGTTGCTCGCGAAGAAACACGACGAACAGACCATACTGCATTACAAGTGAGTTTTCAGGAGAAAACGTATTTGTTTATATTTTGTGGAACCGGTTTGAGAGAAACTCTATCTACTTTTTCAGAAATGGTTAACTGAACATATGCATGAATTCATTAGAAAAATGTATTATTTTTTCGTAGCTAAAGATTTGAGGTGAATTAGTTAAAATAGTTGAAAGAGGCTGATGGAATAGCCTTTTGGAAAGTTGTGTCTAGGCTTAATGTTGAAGCAAAATGTTTTATAGTTTAGAAGACAGGATTTATGTGGTAGCAAGATTTACACAATCTAATTTCTTGTTTTCGAAGGAACAAGGTCAAGCGAATGTTTGATCATGCCTATCAGGGTTACATGGAGTATGCGTTTCCACTGGATGAACTTCGACCTTTGACTTGTGATGGGCAGGACACATGGGGAAGGTTTAAACATGATGTTTTGTTGCATTAATTTGATTAGCATTGATTTTTGTGTCAGGTTTTTTGAAGCATTACTGCATTAATTTTTGCATGTTGTTGTTTTTTTTTTTTGCATTAATGCAATGAGTTTTGGTTGATAAAATGAACTGATAAGTTAATTATCTTATGTGTCTTGTTTGTTAACTACTGTTTAAGATTTTACAAATCTTAGTAATCTTGTCTACAACAAGGATAGTTATAATAAATGCATAAATGCCTTTTTTGTTTTAATTAAATTCAATATTCCCATAAAAATCATTTTCCTCCACAACAGCTACTCTCTGACGTTGATAGATTCACTCGACACCCTCGTCGTCATGGGAAACCACACGGAGTTTCGACGGGCCGTCGAAATGCTCCTGAAAACTCTCGACTTTGACAAGGATCTCAATGTCTCCGTCTTCGAAACCAATATCAGAGGTCAGTTTGTGCGTTTTAAAACACTATGCACTTGCTCGATCAATTTGAAAATGTTGTAGTAGTTTCGGGAGGTTGGTTATTTTGAGTGTCCTCAGATCGCAGACCTTAAGCAGGTTAACAGTCGAGTTCAATAAAAGCTTCCTTAGGTTCATAGTTTTGTTTTCAACCGCTTGTAACTTGTTCAATCTTTAAAAACATAACCACGATACAACAATTATTTATAGTGAAAAACATAAATTTAAGAATTAGACCAAAAACAAGCTTATATTTATGACTTTACACTGGTTGTTCACCCTGAACACAACAACAATTAGATTGATTTTGCATGTGTAATAAATATATTTATTTATTTATTTGTATATATAGATTTTGAAATCTTTGCAAAAGATGTTTCCCTTAGTAAAATTCTCATAATGGCTTTCGAAAAACATTAGCCGTTTGTTACATGTCGATGTTACGAAGCAGGGATAATAAAGTATTGTTTATTAAATATTTATTAGCTGGGCAGAAGCACAATAGTTTTAACAATCATAGTTCCATAATTGAAGCCATCTATTTTGATGTAATGATGAAGACCGTAATAAAACAACGCAATGTTTTCAGCCCAAGCTCAGTTGTAGACTTCATTGGTATTGTAGATTAAGTTCAGCTTTCACAATACTTTTAAAACTTGAGGAGCTTCTTAAGGGCCGAGTTTGAACTACTCTGGTTCTTCAGGAACCTTTCTGACATCCTCAACGCTTCCTGATATTTCTGAACTGCATTGATCTTTAAATTCATCTTCTGAACGACAGCTTGATCTCCTTTTTCAATGCTTCTCTCTAAAGTGTCTCTCAACTTGTACAACTCGAAGTCGACGTTATTCAATTCTTCGCCAGTCTTCAGTAGGATCGTTCTGATGTCTTTTTCGGACATTTTGGCCAAGTCCCGAGCTGTCAAAAGCCGGACATCTTTTTTAGGGATCAGGGGAAGTTTGGCATTCGAACAAGCTGATTGGTTGGTTACGATGGTCAGAGTTTCTGTCATCCCTGATTTAGGCTGCTTGGACTTCTGGGCAGGTAATTTAACATCTTTAGGTTTGGGAGGCGCCAGGAAAGCATTGGGCTTCTTGCTCCTCGTCTCCATGACTTTGTCCAAAGACATTCCCGTCGGAAGAATTTCGACTTGCAACGGCACTGGCCTTCCGTCTGAGTTTCTTCCAAGTCCCTCGCCGACGACATATCCCATCTTGTTCATCAACTTGGAACCGATACCTTTCGTGTGTCTTTCCCAGAGAGCAATGTTTTTATGAATTTGAATCTTTTTATTCGATTCCATCTTTGTATTAGCGTTCGACAGATCCATGCCCAACTTTTTATAATTTTATATCAAAGTGTTATTTCTGCTTTTGAATTGGCAAATCTCATTGTTTCTAAAATTAAAATAAAATGAAAACAACTTCAAATTAGAAGATTCTGAATATAGTTATTTTTACATAGACAAATCAAATTGATTAAATTATCGTCTTTTAGATTAATTAGTTTTATTTAAAAAAAAAATTTAAGAAAAAAATTTTAAGAAACAGAGGTCATTGTATGGTTTTATTCTCATTTTCATATATTCACTTTACACGAATGTTGAAATTTTATTTTTGATGGTAATTTAAAGTCATATCAATTTTTTGTCAACAATTATATTTTAAAAGCTTATTTAATAAGTATTAAGTGCTCATTAGTAATCAATAGATTTAAATTAATTATATTAAAACATTATTATCAGGTTGCAGGTTAGTTATATTCCTGCACAATGCAGAAATGGCAAGTCATAATGTGATGTATTTGAAACCGAGCCTGCAATTCTGCAAGTGTCCTTGTGGAGCAATGCTATATAAATGGTTACAAGAAGCGTCTCTGATGCTATGCACATTGTGCTATATAAATTAGGTTACAATTACAATTATCCCTGCAATCACAAAATCAATCATAAGTATTTGTTTATGTTAAGTTCAGCTTGAAGTTCAGTGTCTTCAGTGCACTTCTTGATTTTATGGAAATTATGTTTGTTTAAGCAAAGTTTCATAAAATAATTCCAACGACATAGATATACTCAACCATTTTATGTTTTTTTTTCAGTTATACAAAAATTTATAAAAGCTCTTTAAACAAATTTTTAAAAAATTAGGAAGCAAAAGTTTCATAACACAAATCACACATCATTGAATTATTTCTGGGCATAACTTCCAGATGCCATAGTTAGCTCCACAGGGTGTGGCAACATTAACACCATAAGGATTAAATCCATAAGCTTGAGGAGATACAGTGCCTTGCTGAGCAGCATTGGCAAAAGGGATGGTAGAACCCTGGGTGCCATAGGCATTTGTGTAGGGGGCAGTTGGATAAGGGACATTGCCATTGCCATAATCACTGACATTGGAGTTATCATAAGGGCCAGGAGCCCTCCGGGCATGCTTGTTGCCCTTCATCGCTCCACCTCCTTGGGCGTTTCCGTAGTCAGATCCCAAGGTGTATCCGGCACCGGCCTGTCCTCCATACCATTGGTTCCACATCTGCAATATGATCCACTGGGCATACTCTGCTTGCAGGTATGGTGTCAACGCATATTGTTCTCCATAAGCCCCAAGTGGAGGTATAGCGATGTTTGGATTCATGCCCTGTCTAGCCATTCTGACTCTTCTTTCCATCATTGGTCTATTCATTCCTTCTCTTCTGGCATCTTTCTCAGCTACCTTTTTCACTTCAACTCTGAATTCTCTGATATTGTGATACTTCAGCAAGACGGTCTTATCGACAGAGTCAGTATTATCATAAGTTAGAAAGCCAAATTTTTTTTCTTGCCAGTAACTTTGTCAACATGAACATTGAAAGCCACAACCTTACCAAACTTGGAAAAGTATTTCCTTATCTCGCTTTCTGCCAAATCCCTGAGAACGCCGATGAAAATTTTGGGCTTCTGGGCAGGTAATTCAACATCTATAGACGTTGGTTTATAGGTTACAGGTTTAAGACGCTCCTGGAATATATCGGGCATCTTGCTCCTCGTCTCCATGACTTTGTCCAAAGACATTCCTGTCGGAAGAATTTCAACTGGCAATGGCTCCGGCCTTCCGTCGGAGTTTCTTCAGAGTCCCTCGCCGACAACGTATCCCATCTGGTTCATCAACTTGGAACCGATACCTTTCGTGTGACTTTCCCAGAGAGCAATGTTTTTATGAATTTGAATTTTTTTATTCGATTCCAACTTCGTATTAGCGTTAGACAGATCCAGCGTGGATTTTTATGATTTTATATCAAAGTGTTTATTTCTGCTTTTGAATTGGCAAATCTCTTTTTATACAATTTAAAGAAAATGAAAACAACATCAAATCAGAAGATTCTGAATATAGTTATTTTTACATAGACAAATCAAATTGATTAAATTATCTTCTTTTAGATTATTTAGTTTTATTGGTGAATTTACTTTTTATTAGTATTTGCGTGATTTCATTACTGACGACAAAGATACTCAACCATTTATGTTATTTTTCAGTTAGATAAAAATTTATAAAAGTTCTTTAAACAAATTTAAAAAAAAATTATGAATCAAAAGTTTCAGAACACAAGTTAAAAACAAATTAAAGACAAATTACATTGTATTTTAAAAACAACTAAATACAACATCTGCTTCAGTTACTTTAGCTCTCTACATCTTATCTTACCTTACCTTATCTTATCTTAAGACTAACTAACATCTCTAAAAAAACAAGTCACACATCATGAAATTATGTCTGAGCATAACTTCCAGATGCTGAAGTGTTGGTTCCATAGGGTGCAGCAACGTTAACACCATAAGCAGCGGGATTAGATCCATAAGCTTGAGGAGCTTGCTGAGCAGCATTGGCAAAAGGGGTGGGAGCACCCTGGGCGCCATAGGCATTTGTGGCTGCATTTGTGTAGGGGGCAGTTGGATAAGGGGCATTGCCATAACCACTGACATTGGAGTTATCATAAGGGCCAGGTGCCCTCTGGGCATGCTTGTTGCCCTTCATCGCTCCACCTCCTTGGGCATTTCCATAGTCAGATCCCAAGGTGTATCCGGCACCGGCCTGTCCTCCGCCATACCATTGGTTCCACATCATGCTCCATTGAGCATACTCTGCTTGCATGTCGGGTGTCAATGCATATTGTCCTCCATAAGCCCCAAGTGGAGGCATAGGAGCATTGTTTGGATTCATGCCCTGTCTACCCATTCCGACTCTTCCTTGCATCATCGGTCCATTCATTCCTCCTCTTCTGCCATCTTTCTCGACTGCCTTTTTCACTTCAACTCTGACTTCCCTGATATTGTGATACTTCAGCAAGACGGTCTTATCGACAGAGTCAGTGTCATCATAAGTTAGAAAGCCAAATCCTCTTGTATTGCCAGTAGCTTTGTCGACGACTATGTCGAAAGCCACCACCTTACCGAACTTCGAAAAGTATTCCATTATCTCGCTTTCTACCAAATCCCTGAGACCGCCGATGAAAATTTTCTTGACTCGCTGATTGGCCTCGGCATTTTGCACCTCGTTTCTCGGCATGGCCCTCTTGGGGTCGACCTGTTTGCCGTCGACGATGTGAGGTCTTTCGAGCATGCACTTGTCCAATGCCTCGACCTCTGAGAACGTCAAGAATGCGTAGCACTTTGACCGACCGGTGTTGGCGTCCATTACGACCCTGCAATCCGCAACTTGACCCCAGTTCGAGTAGAAGGCTTTCAGGCTGTCGTTTGTAGTATCTATGTGCAATCCTCCTATGAACAACTTCTTCAGCTGGTTCTTGTCATCATTGTTGTTGTTGTTGTTGGACATTTTGCTGCTGTTATTGCTTTGTCTTCTTTTCTCAAATGCTTGCGAATGTGTTCTTGTTTGTTGTTTTAGTTGACAGGAAAAAATGCCCTGAGGTTAACAACAAAAGATCACGAATATAAGTTTTTTTAATTAAAAACTAATGTAATAAAATTAATTAAATCATAAAATTTTAATTTTGCATGCAGAATAAAAAAGACTAATTAAGTGAATATTATTAATTAATTTATTCTTACATTTTTTTAAGTTCTGGTAAAATGTAAATGACAAAATGTAGATTTGAGTCTATCTTGACTTAGAAGTTTGTCTTATGGTAGTTGTAAGAATAGAAACCAGAGCTGTTTTTTTATCACAATAAAGCATAGTTGGACATGGCCAATCTTCTTTCATCCAGTATAAAACACAAGACATTAATTATTTTATTAAATATTTTCACTCCTCTTTAAAATAATTATATATATTTATGAAATTTATAATTTTACAGAGAGTAGCTGTTAGTCATTCACTATAAATACTACAACGTTTTAACAAAATGACTAGAATTTGATGTTGTCGTTCACAGTTGTTGGTGGTCTGTTGTCTGCTCATCTTCTGTCAAAGAAGGCCGGTCTTCAGCTAGAAGAGGGTTGGCCTTGTTCCGGTCCGCTTCTCCGATTGGCTGAAAAGGTGGCCAGGAAACTTTTGCCAGGTGGTTATAATATTTGACTATGTATTGATTTCTTGTTGTTATTATTATCATTAAAAATGAGTAAATTTCATCAGTGCTCAAGATGTTATTTAATTGCTAAGGCTTCATAGTAATATTTGATAAATCATTTTTAACAATCCCACCAAACCTGTCCTCCTCGATCAGCATTCGACACGCCCACCGGCATGCCCTACGGCACCGTCAACCTCCTGTACGGCGTTCCGAAGGGTGAAACGCCCGTGACGTGCACAGCAGGCGTTGGCACGTTCATCGTCGAGTTCGGAGCACTTACGCAACTGACGGGAGCAACAGTTTTCATGGAAAAAGCACTCAGGGCACTACAGAGTCTCTGGTCTCACAAGTCCGGCCTCGGCCTGGTGGGCAACCATATAGATGTCGCCACTGGAAAGTGGACGGCCCTGGATTCTACCATCGGTGCCGGGGTGGATTCCTACTTCGAGTATCTGGTCAAAGGGGCGATGCTCTTTGGATATCCCGACCTCATGAAGATGTTTGTCGGTAGGGCTCGTGTTGTCGTTTTTGTTGTTGTTGCCATGACAGCGCGATTGTTGCTATTGTCGACATCGGCTAAAGCTGTTTTCCTTTCTTTTCGTAATTAAAAACACAAGACATCAAATCCCACTTAAGCAAGGATTATTTCGTGATTGGCTGGTGGTTGCCATTGACATCCAGATTACAAGGCGGCCATTGAGAAACATCTGAAAAGGGATGACTGGTACCTCTGGGCTCACATGGAAAAGGGCAGCATTACAAATCCTCTCTTTCAGTCCCTCGAAGCTTTTTGGCCCGGACTTCTGGTAGGACCGATCGATGTGCTTATGAGGTGGGGGCTGATTGGTGGTGCGATGTTGATGATGATAATGATAATGATGATGAGTTTGAATAAAGATGATGTCAACGTTGATAGTAAAGATTGTAAAGTAAATGCCCATCGTACATGCATTGTGGCTTGGAGAAATTTGAATGACTTGTTTTTCTGTGATTAATTGCTTTAATTGCTTTTTTAATTTAATTTAATTTAATTGCTTGTTAAATTAATATCAATCTTATGTTTAAATTAATATTAATCTTATGTTTAAATTAATATAATGTTATGTTTAAATTAATATTAATGTTATGTTTAAATTAATATTAATGTTATGTTTAAATTAATATTAATCTTATGTTTAAATTAATATCAATCTTATGTTTAAATTAATATTAATCTTATGTTTAAATTAATATTAATCTTATGTTTAAATTAATATTAATCTTACTGTTTTCTTTAAGAGCCTCACTGGTGACCTGGACAGTGCCATGAAAAGCCTTCACAACTACCACCAGATATGGAGACAGTATGGCTTCATACCAGAGTTCTACAACATTCCCAAGGCTGAGGCTCAACCCCAGAGGGAGGGCTACCCACTCAGACCAGGTGGGATGAATAGATGGAGGATTATAATACATGTTATTTGGCTTCTTAGCTTGGGGTTACTTTGCTGTAGGCATTTATCAGTTAACCAAAACATGAGCTAGGTAACAATTACAATGAGCAGCACAATGCCTAATATTAATATTATTAATTGCTAATATTATCTTGCATTTCCATTAAAATCGTCGCAAATCTTTTGTCTGCAGAGCTCGTGGAGAGTATAATGTATCTGTACCGTGCCACGAGGGATCCATCCCTGTTAGACATGGCCATAGACGTGGTGGAGACCGTAGAGTACAGCTGTCGAACGCCCTGCGGATACGCCACGGTCGGTCGGGACGTCCCCGTTAATTCTGATGACGAACGGTTTATTAAAAAAAAAATCAACCTCATGAGAAGTCGTTTGATTGCGTGTGAATTTTCCAGGTGAAGAACGTCAAGGACCACTCTCTGGACAACAGGATGGAGTCTTTCTTCCTGTCCGAGACGCTCAAGTACCTGTATCTGATCTTCGACGAGGACAATTTCATCCACAACGACGGATCGACGCACACTTCGATCATGACCACCAGAGGGAAGTGCTTCATCGATGCAGGTAGGAATTCATTCGTTGTTTTTCATGAATGCATTCGATTAAAATCTTAAAATATTATATCTGTCAAATTAGCCCGTGGGAAAGTAGCTATCATAAATGGCTGTGGATTTGTTTTTCAACTCGCTAGGCGATCACCTCGTGATGATTACAATTTCATTCGCCAGGAGGCTACGTCTTCAACACCGAAGCTCATCCCATAGATGCCTCTATCTTGTACTGTTGCAGTCACGAACGACAACAAGATTTGGACGAGATGAGGGACATGATGTCATTCGTCGATCTGACACGCTTCGTTGACCTCGGCGAAGAGGATGACGACGACTACGCGTTTGTTAATCTGGACCTCGACTCTCTGAGGACGAAAGCTCAGCAAGCATCCCAAAGCAACGAGAATGTCAGGGTCGATGAAGATGACAAGGAAACGATAACCGAGTTCAACAGAGACAATTCAGAGATGGCCGACATCGATTTGAATCGCAGTGCTCCGAAAGAATCATCGTCGTTGTCTTCTTCGTCACAAACTGAACAGGCATCCTCAAATGTTTGTTCAGTTAAGTCTCCATTTCTTGTGGAGTCTTCGCCCGTGTGCCTCAAGTCTCGAGGACGTGAGGATGACGACAACGACGATGACGTCGGCATATCGTCGATGATTTCAAAGTTGCTCGATAAATTCTCTTCCGACGGCACCTCAAATTCTACTCAAGGGGAAAGGGCCGGCTCCCTTTGCCCAGTTTCAGATGGGGAGTTACCCCGTCTCAGCTTTGAGCCGAGGGGCTCGAATGTGAAAGGTCAAAGGTCATACAAGGTCAGGCGTAGGGCTTATTCGATATCCATGCACGAGCTATTGACTTGCGTAGCTCGTCCTTTTCATGCACGATTCTCCATCATGGGTCAAATGTTTGAGGATAATGATGATGAGGAATGACTGTCATATGATGATGATGAGGAGGATGATGTTATTACTGTATATTAAATGTTACAACCTGCAATGAGATAATGATGCTATTTTTTGTAAATAATTTCCACTGGGGTTGATTCATCTGTAAGCAATTTCAAATCGGGGTCTAGTCGAAATAAAATCTATTCTTCGATCTCAAGAAGGTAAATTATTTTGTAATTGAATAAACTTTGAAATTCGATATTTTCGACAATATATTTGTGACGGAGATTCCAGAATTGTGAGCAGTATTCAAGTAGCGGAAGAGCATATATGCAGATTGTTTTATTTTTAGAAATAAATGATATGTTCTAAAATTAGGAAGCTGCCTGATCAAAATTTCCTCAAACATTTTGAACAATATAGAAAGAAATCGCCATTCAGAAAAGATATCGGAAGGAGACGTTTATTCGGAAAAACTTATTTACATATTTGGACTGCAAAAATTCTGGAGGCACATCATCTTATTCTTTGCTCTCTCTTCCTGGATGCCTCTCCTCTTGGAACTCATCAATCGAAGCTGTTCTTGGTAGTCTGGATGCAGCATTTGCACGTAGCCTTGGGGTTGGCAAAGGGTCGGATGCTGTCGGAAGAATGCAGAGTACCCACCCTCGAGAAGGTAAATCTCCGGATAAGAGAGCGTCGGATACTGGTTTGCATCCCTATCGTGATTTCTCATGAACCTCATCAATTTGGGTCCTCTTTCGGATGAAAATTCGCAGTGGAAGATCACTACCAAGTGGTCGACGCCATCTTGAGGATTAGGAGATGAGAAGAATTTCTCTTGCAAGGAGTCTTGGTCGAAGATGTTTATGGCGCTCGAAATATGTCCTCCCTCGTATTCGTAGGGATATCGGCAATCTACAACCAAGAACCTTTCCAGGGTTTTATCAAATTTCCCTTCCAACAAATTGGCCATTGTATCTGCAGAAATGGCTTTGAGGTCTTGATGTTTGCTCGAGTGGAGTGGTAGTCTGAATGGGGCACTCATATCCCCGATGAGGTTGCTCATGCCTTCCTTCCACGACAAGCCAGTTGAACTTGTTTCTCCTTCCACCATTTCTTCAGTCATTCCACTCTTATCTGCATCCTTTTCCGTGCCGAAATCGATATTGGAACCTGCGTTGAATCTCACAGATTCTGGATCTTTCTCGATATTATCAAAAGCTTCTAATAAGTTCCTTAGGTCTTTGTCGTTCGAGGTGGGGCCTCTGTATGGGGTACTGGTCGACCTTATCGAGTGTTTCTCCATAAGTCGGAGTCTACATGAGGCAGCGTATTTTGGCTCCGGCGTAAAGGCCTCGGGAGTGAGGGACTCGAAAGATGTGAATTTGAGATCTGTTGGACGTTTGATATCGAAGGAGCAATCTATGCTGTCGTCGGCGTCTTCGAATGTCATCGATGCGTCGATGGTCGGACGGGCGCTTTTTAATATCGGCGTCATCGGTTCTATTGAGAAATTGAGACGTCTTGCTATATTTGCCGCTTCTATTGCTTCAGCTCTAGCTTTAGTACGAATTCTGTGCGATTTAAATTGTTCTGGGTTTTCTTGAAGTTCATTATCTGACATCCAGTCGTCCTTGGAGGAGTCCAATTGTTCGCCATTTAAGGCGAAAGACACATTCGTTTCCATTGCTTCGTCTCTATTCATTCCGGCCTAACTATCCAAAAATAATTTTCTTGATGACTTGACTATCTATGATCCAGATAATTTGTGGGATAGTTAACAGGGAAACGATCATAAATAGAGTTTATGTTTTAAAATTTATAGAATTTGCAAATTTTAAACAAGAACATGCAATGCATTAATGTTTGAGCAAACTTCATTCAAAAAGCGTATTGAATTTGGCTGGTAAAATAATTTAATTACCGATAGAGCACAGATTCAACTCCTTAAATTATTATTCAGAAGCTTAAAAGCCTTTAGACTTCAAATGGTTTAAAAAAAAAAAAAAGCTGCTCAAATGAAACAAAACCCACGAGACTTCATCGCATCAGAGCAAAGCTACCAATTGCGATTACAATGCTGTGAGAACCTCCCTAAAGTAAGTATTACTATCAGGTATGTCTAAATATATGTTAAGTTTCAACTATTTATTAATTTTATTTATTTGATTAAAGTCCGTTGCATAACTACGATGAGTTTGACTTAAGTTTCAACTAATAACTGCTCTTGTCAATATAGGAAATTGAGCAAAATTCAGAAATGTCGCAATCTTTAGTGCTATTTATTTCAAAAGGTTAGTCAAAATATTTGTAAATTAGCAGTTATAAGATTGGTTTCAAATATATCAAAATTAAAAAAAAACTATTTTGAGTATTAATAAAATAAATTGACTTAAAAAACATTGCTGTTTTCTTGGCGCGAAATCGAGCTGCTGCCAACATATGAAACAATTGTTCTTCCTTCCTGTCATCATCACTCGTTCATTGGAGAATTTAAAGCACCATTCGGCGATCACTCATGCCTAGCAGTTGGACGACATCACTAGTGGTAGTAGTGATGATGATGAGGATGAGGATGATCAAAAGGATAATTGTTCAAAAGTCCAAATATTTTCATCCAACCTAAATTTGTATTGGTGACTCAAAGACAACGGATCACACATCATGATGGAGCACAATCAGTGGTGATTAAAATGCAGATGCCGTCAGCAAATCTTCGCCAGTTAACGAGCATTGTTTTTCGTGCACACTTTTTGTGAGATGATAGACCATAGGGTATGTCATTTAATGGGAGTTTGGAATATATGTTTACGTATATGTATTTTTGATGGCAAATTTTCAATAAATAAATAAATTTGCAAACAAATTGTATTCTGTATTGTATTTGGTAGAAATTCAAACATTCAGAATGGCAGCATTTTGTTTTTTGTCTCACTATTTTCTGTTGTCATTATTGCCATGATTCAAAATTTATAAAAAAAAAATTCAATTTTCATTCTAGAGGAAAACTGATAAAGCATTCGACAGGCGTCTTTAAATTTATTTTCCATTCGCTAGGCAAAAAAACTAATAAATCATTCGGTAGGTGAAAAAATTACTTTCCATTCGCTAGGTGGAACAAATAGGACAAGATGATTTATATCTTATCTGGCAATATCGATTGATTGATGTTCGTCGCGGTTGTTTTCCGATGGCCATGATAATGATTACTTGTGGATTTGAAAGCATTTAAGATTACAATGCGTCGGAATAATAACTGTTACGATGGATTGATGTTTTGGATTTTACTTTATTACAATGCATTGATGCTACAGTGTCAATGATTAGTGGTAAAGTCATTGCTGGTAGAACGTGTATGATCATCATCGCTGTTTCTCTAGATTATCTTCATCATCATCATCATCCTTGACGTCATCACCATCATCATCATGGGAGTATTACTGCCATGGGATCGTCATCAACAATAAAACTTTTGATATTAAAATAACTCAAATTCTAAAGATATTTCTTACTAATTTACTCTAGAAAGTCATGCAATTTTGATATTCGCCTTATGTTGCTACTTTCCAAAATGTTTTGCAAACCACTTAACTCGTTTTTGTTAAAGTTATATGAATTTATGTGTAATCTAATTTCCAGAAAATTCTTTAAACTATTCTTTTAATGGTTAAATATCCCAATAGAATAAAGCAATATTTATTACAACGATTAAATCAATGATTATCAATGGGTCAGACCTTCGAACAACCTCACGTGTACTATCGGGACGAGGAGTGAAGCCCCTCGCCCTTCGTCCATCCCCCAACCTGTCATTGGTCGAACAGATGTGTCGTTGAGTGCACACACAAGTGTACATTCTGTGTGTTCTCCTAATTGAAGAAAAGGCAGGCAGCGTTGATAGAGTTATCCCTAATCATACGTCATTGTTCGCTGCAGCAGTAGGACTCGAAGAAAAATAACAAGATTGTAACAGGAATTATTTTATTAATTTTTGACGTAATATTCTAAATGATAATAAATATCATTAATTAATATTGATATTATTAAATTTTTCTATGATATCATGGTATTACGTATTAATAATATCATTACATGTGTCGCTAGCCGAATGGTGATTCGATAATAGTTCAAATCCTAGCTAGAATTTCTATAACTAATATTATTATTATATGAATTAGTAAGTCTCGTCATGACAACAAGCAACAATACAAAGACTTAAACCACTTGAAAATGGTTAATCACACTCTAAACTTTGGTTATGTCATGAAGATTGTATCATCTTTAATTTGTATTATTCTGCTGCTTGCTTGTGATGTTGTTATGTTTGTATGTCCGTGTTGTATTGTTTTGTTGATGAACCTAATTGTTGCCCGGGGATTTGTCTCCTCCCATTCGTGGTTGTCTTGGCAACACTGACTTTTATCATTTTCGACAATTGTACAATTCTAAATTGGTTTCAAAAGAATTTTTCGAGTTATTAATTATTATTAATTATTGACTTATTAATGAATTAATTAACATATAAGTGTTAAACACATAAAATAATTAGTTATTAATTCATTAAAGTAATAACAATTGGAGTATTATTTGTTAGTTTTGCATTTTTTAAGATTTAAAAGATTTTATGGATTTAGTAGGTTTCAAACGTTGAGAATACTTTTTTTAACGAAATGGGTGGGTGTCGGTAAGATGGGTGGGTAGATGATTACCCGAAAGGTGGGCGTACCCCAAGGCTGCGTAACGATTTTACATCGATCCTTCAACACTCCTTTGATAATATGATTTCTCGTGACATCTGTTACGCTTGGTATGACAATCTTCTGTGACGTGTGTGACTTCTGTGAGTGCGTTTTATTGACTTTGGGGAACATTGGAGTTAGGTTCGTGAGTTCACCTACTCATTCGTTGATGCATTAATTCATTTCTTAAATTCATTCATTCGAGTCTATTCATTCTACTAATTAATCGCTCTATCCATTCATCCGCTCAGATTTACCCACCCAGCAATTCGCATCCACAATTCATCAATTCATACCAGCCTTCCCATTCCCCACTCACCTACCCATTCGTCATTCACCTACCCATTCATCATTCACCTACACATTCATCATTCACCTACCCATTCGTCATTCACCTACCCATTCATCAATTCATACCAGCCTTCCCATTCCCCACTCACCTACCCATTCGTCATTCACCTACCCATTCATCATTCACCTACCCATTCGTCATTCATCTACCCATTCATCATTCACCTACCCACCCACCCACTCATTCAGCCAAGAAGTACTACCACCGCATCAGTCAGGACTATTCTTTTAATGTTTCAGTGCAAATGGCTCCATGCTCTGAATGTCAAATAAGAAATTCCCGTGCCGGCCGATAGATGGACAGATAGGGAAGGAAAGATAAAAATAGAAATGAATGCATGGATCGATTGAATGAAATGGACAAAAAAAAATAATAGAATGGAATTATTTCAAATAATTTTCTTTTAAACACGCTCGTATGACGTCGATGATGATGATGATGATAATGATGACGACTACGATGACGACTACGATGACGACGATGATGATGTAATAATTACACTACATCATCAGTTATGAATATAATTATAATTTAGTTACGGTTTCATTATTATGCCAACCCGGCCTTACCAGGGCTCTTGTGAATTGACCTTCACCTCGCTAACCACCTGGATGGATTTCTTGAGGTGAGCAATCTGATTAAGGAAGATACCTGGATTGGAAACAAAAACCTGGAACATGGAGCCTGGGAAATGGAGGCGGCGATGACGGCGATGGTGATGATGATTATGAGGCAGAAGATGCCGATGGCGATGATGTTGGTGATGATGATGTTTATGAAGCAGAAGATGATGATGATGATGGTGATGCAATCAGAATGTTATTAAATTAATCGACTGTGGATTCGATTAGTGGAAAAAGATTCCTCTCATCCATCCATTTTCCATCGCCATGATCATTATCACTACCACTACCATCATCATCGACATCGACATCATCATCATCATCATCGGCATTGTTTTGCCATCGTCATAGTCATTTTTTCCAGACATCACGTCCCATCTACGAACTCCACTTCGCACCTTATCTTCGTCCATCGCTTCCGCCGGTGAAGTCGATGGAAAAAATTTCAATTCATTCATCCGTCGAACCTTCATTCGTTCATCCATCCATTTATCTATTTATCTCATCCAACCACAGATACTTTCATCCATCCATCAATTCCTTCATCCATTTATCCCTTCATCTGTTCATCCATCCATTTATTTATCCATTCATTCAACCACAGATATTTTCATCCATCCATCAATCCATTCCTTCATCCATTTATTCCTTCGTCTTTTTGTCCATTTATCCATCCATCCATTCACTGTACCATTCATCATTCATTACATTAACTCATTACTTCCTCATGCGATCATTCAAACCCATAACAAATCCGACACAAGAGCAGAGCGCCGACAACGAATCTAAAGTTTGTGTGTTGTTGTGGTTGTTGTTATTGAGGTTGTTGTTATTATTGTTATTATTGTCGTCGTCGTCGTCGTTGTTGTTGTTTTTGCTGATGCCGCGGCTTTCATCTTTACACGTTTGTAGTTGCCGCTGTCGTTGTCCGTGTTGCGATATGTGTGTGTGTGTGTATGTATGTGTGTGTGTGTGTGTGTTGTGTGTGTGTGTGTGTGTGTGTGTGTGTGTGTATGTGTGCGTTTGCGTGTGCAGCTGTGCTGTTGTGCTGTTGTGCGGCGTAGGGGAACGTGAGAAAGATTTATTGAGATAAGACTTGAGAGATTCAGCAGGGATCTCTGGCCAGCTAAATTGAATTGCTTCCGTCGAGAACATGATCTGAATGTCTGAACCTCCATTTCCAGCCTGGTAAAGTCAACTTTGCTTTTCGTCTTCGTCGGATTACTGGATTTATTTTTTATTGTTTGTTTTTTGTGTGTCCTTCTTTCGTTCTGTCTTCTTTCTACCTGTCTGTCCATTTATCTGGTCATTCATTCATCCATCCATCCATCCATCCATCCATCCATCCATCCATCCATCCATCCATCCATCCATCCATCCATCCATCCATCCATCCATCCATCCATCATCCATCCATCCATCCATCCATCCATCCATCCATCATCCATCCATCCATCCATCCATCCATCCACATCCATCCATCCATCCATCCATCCATCCATCCATCCATCCATCCATCCATCCATCCATCCATCCATCCATCCATCCATCCATCCATCCACCTACCTGTCTATCCATTTATCTATGCGTCCATCCATCCATTCATCCACCCATCTGTCCATTCATCCATCCATCCATTCATCCATCCACTGTCACATCCAATCTTTTCCTACTGAATATTTTTAATGATCCAATGATCACAATCGACGACAATTGTCGATATAATATTTCTAGTTTTGTTTTGTAAGGGTGTGTATAAGTGCCTGTGTATCGTTGGATTGATGTGTGCTTGTCCTGTTGTGTGGATGCATCTCACGAGGACAGAATGGGCTGTGTCGATGAATTTAGATGGGAACATTTGAACTTGTTTTGGTTGGATGGACGGACGGGTGCATGGATGGATGGATGGATGGATGGATGGATGGATGGATGGATGGATGGATGGATGGATGGATGTATGTATGTATGTATGGATGGATGGATGTATGGATGGATGGGTGGATAGATGGATGGATGGGTATTTGCATGAATGAGTAGCTAGGATAAAGGATAAGTAGATAATTCAATCGATAATAAGTTGCAATTACCTAAAATATCATTCCTGCATATAGGTTGTTATCAATTTGAATATCGATATCAAATGTTAAAATGTTAAAAAGTTTTTTTAATAAACGCATATTTGTTCAAATGAAAAGAAAATCTTGCATAAAAAAGATTGAATTGCAAATAATTTCAAATGTTTACGTTACTCCATCACGTGCCGTGCCTTAAATAGCAGCCAATCATAGCCTTCGAATCTAGGTCGTGTCAAAATGTCAAACGACCAATGAGCAGCCTGACTAGCGGTCACGTGACAGAGGATCCTAATGAGGCCGGGTCGAGTAAACAAATAGAAAGGTCAGGCGGTCCGAGAGCTCCTTTGGAGTTTCGCTTTTGCTCTTGGAATTCCCAGGCGCCATATTCATTTGGATACTTGAACGCTTCGGTGGAGTATAACGATACCACTGAGCGGTGACGATGATGACGACGACGATGATAATGATGACGCGATGATGATGACGACGACGATGATAATGATGACGCGATGATGATGACGAAGACGACGATGATGTGATGATGATGATGATGACAGGGATAAGTTAACATAGCCTGAGACT
>JAJTWR010000473.1:267500-277500 GCA_021613335.1 Whitmania pigra
AGAAGGTGGTAGGATCGACCCAACCATCCATCCACCTAAGCCATCCATCCATCCATCCATCCATCCATCCATCCATCCATCCACCTAGCCATCCATACATCCACCCATCCATCCAACCATCCATCCATCCATCCATCCATCCATCCATCCATCCATCCATCCATCCATCCATCTACCCTGTCACCCATTCGTTCAACTGTTCGTCAATCCATCCATGCATTCATCTGCTCATGCATCCATACATCTATCCATCCATCTACTTTCTCATTAAACCATTCATCCATCTGCTTTCTTATCCATCCATCCATCCTTTCTCCCATCCATCTATCCATCAGTCTATCCATCCATCCATCCACCTAAGCCATCCATCCATCCATCCATCCATCCATCCATCCATCCATCCATCCATTCATCAGTCCATCCATCTACTAATGGTTGCTACACCAGCCCACAACTTGGAACATCTTAGCCTCTCGTAGATCATTATTAGTGACGTAGCGTTGACGTCATCACCATGTGATCAAACGGCCCGCCAATCATAGGACGGGTGAAAGTTCAAATTAATAGGGATGGTCGTTCGTTAAGACTCGTTATAACCAGTCGACGCTTTTTTGGGGAGACAGATGGTAAATTAATAATAATAATAAGATAATAATAATAATAATAATAATAATAATAATAATAATAATAATCTAATAATAATAATAATAATAATAATAATAATAATAATAATAATAATAATAATAATAATAATAATAATAATAATAATAATAATAATAATAATAATAATAATAATAATAATAATAATAATAATAATAATAATAATAATAATAATAATATAATAATAATAATAATAATAATAATAATAATAATAATAATAATAATATAATAATAATAATAAATAATAATAATAATAATAATAATATAATAATAATAATAATAATAATAATAATAATAATAATAATATAATAATAATAATAATAATAATAATAATAATAATAATAATAATAATAATAATAATGATTAGTAATATTTTAATTTTCCTTACAAACTTCGTTACTCATAATATGTTATTAGGCTTGATTATCTTATCGTGATGATTTTATGATGATAGCGATGATGATGTTAGTGATGATGGTGATTATGATGATGGCAAATGGATGGAAGAATGGAAAGACGGCGGATGAAGTACTTCTCATATTATTCCTTGAAGTCATCCGCAGATGAAGAAAAAAACGTAATACGAGGACATATGATGGAGTCATCGTGAACAGCACGGATCAATCTTTCAATCCGTCTGCCATCATCATCATCATCATCATCATTATCGTCGTCATCGTCATCATTATCATGATCGTCATCGTCATCTTCAGGATGTCATCATTTTCAGAGATGGAAATTAAATTAGTCACAAATGAATGTCTGGGTCATTAATTTAGACGAATTTGTTAGTGTATCTTAAAGCTATATGTAGAATTTTGATTAGTTATAATAGTATACTAAATAATTAATTACAAACAACTAAATAACATTTGTAATTCTAACCATAAAATCAATTAATTAATCAATTAATTAACATTCCCCAACATGTGTATACTCCAACTTATCTATACCCCAAAGCATCTATAACATAGCATATCCAAACCCCAAGGTATCTATATCCTAAGGATTATGTACCCTAATCTAAGATATCTTTACCTTAAAGTATCTACTTAATATATCCTAATATATCTTTACCCTTCCGTCCATCGCACCAATGTACACGTGTCCCCCTCATTCCAGCAAAGTAAAAAAATTGAGGCAAATGTTCGCCAACTGCAGATTGGCTTGCATGGAATAAGCCAGATTTGAAAGGGGCCTAATCCTCTGCAAATTACTCTGATCATAGCCGCCTTTTGTTCCAGAGTTGCTCGTGCTCGCGTCTCGTTGTGCCGATGTGCGAAGCCAATGACGACCACGACGACAGCGGCGACGGTGCAATGTCAACCAGGGCCGCCGACCCCGAGAAATTTTGAAATTTTGACCTTAAACACAGCAGTCCTGTTTTAGGTCAATTTGGTTATGGAAAAGCAAGTAAAAAAGGTCATGAATGTAACCTTTTCAAATTTTAAAACTTGAAATCTCTCGGACCCCCGGAGACTTTCCCACCCTATACACACACACACCCCTCTCGGCGTCCCTGACAGCAAGAACAGCAACAATAACGACTACAAGAACAACGACGACGACTACAAAAGCAGTTAAAGTGATTCGTGGATATTTATAGCTGCTTCAGGCTGATTGGCTCCATCTGGTTGTTTGTGATAAGAGTTGTTTTCAGTTGTAATATCTGAGCATCATTAAATGCTACACTTAAAGTGTCATTTAATAAATATATTAATCAACTAATATTTATTATCATTCTCCTTGTTATTATATTCATTACTTATTATAACGATGTCATCACTAATTTTTTAATCTTAACGTTATTACTAGGATCGAGAATTTAATTCTCTACGTCAATAATCTAGTCAAATCGATCCCGTAACAAATGGCTTATTCTTAACCGTCGCCTGTCGTAACTGTCGCCTCCGCAGTCCAAGCGGCAACGGCGTCTGTGGTCGCCAGTCGCCGGGAACGCGAGCGACAGAGAAGCTACCGGTAGCCGTCGAAGGACAAATTAATCAGGAGCAGCAATAAATTAGGAGCACTCTTCCGACCAAACAAATCCCCTTGTACTGTTCACAGCGGACCTTACATTAAGATCACGTGACGTCACGCCTTCCTGCGCATGCGCAACGCTCCGGCGGCCATGCGCGAGTCGTAATGGCGTCCGCTTCCTTAGCGACCGACCGTCGCTAGGGGGAAAGCGTTGCTAAGCGGGAGTCGCATGGACTTCTGACGTGGTAGAGATGGGCGCGATCGCCCGGGGAATTCCCGCCATGTTGGTTTTCCTTCTCGAGTTGGCTTGAGGGATTTTTTTTTTATTTCTGATCTCTTCGGCTCGAGGAAAGGATAGTTTGGGAAAGAGTGAGTGTGCTAGTGGGTGGCAGGGGTGAGTGAGTGAAGGAGTGAGTAGGCGAATGAGTGAGTGAATTAGTGATGGAGTGAGTGAGTGAATTAGTGAATGAGTGAGTGGGTGAATGAGTGGGTTGATGAGTAGACGGGTGGGTATTCTCTCTCTAAAGCTCTAATGTGTCTGGGGAACCATAAATTTGTCTTGTAGTGAGTTCTAAAGTTTTTTTAATCACCTAAATGTCCCATGAATGATGATAGTCTTCAGCAGGATTAAATTGTATTTTTCGTTTATTTATTATTTTTTTAAAATTTATTTTTGTCTTTATTTTTCCGAAGAAGTGTTCTTTATGAATTATCAGGTTTATTGTGATTAAAAGAATATTTAATAATTCAATTAAATTGAACAAATTGTTAAATATTAGAAAAATATTATACTTGTAGTTATACAATAATTTCGAAAGCGGTCCAATCAGTGACTTAGTTAAGGGGCAGCCGTCCCTGGAACCATGCTTAGGGGTGCCAAATTTTCAACTTTTCCCTTGGCTAAGCCTCTGAGACCAACAAACAACAGACATCACTGGCGGCCCTACTGTGAACCCTGAATCTCAAGGTCACATGATTGTAAGGTCGACTCACTCAGCCAATCAGAATTCGAATAGGGGGTAATTATCGACTGCAATTGGTTCGCTTGAATTAATTGAATGATTGGTTAATAACTTGTTAAGAGGCTGTGACTAGTTTGCAGACTATATTTGGTCATTCTCACGTTATTATTATTATTATTATTATTATTATTATTATTGTTATTATTATTATTATTATTATTATTATTATTATTATTATTATTATTATATTATTATTATTATTATTATTATTATTATTATTATTATTATTATTATTATT
Source organism: Whitmania pigra (assembly GCA_021613335.1). Classification (NCBI taxonomy): domain Eukaryota; kingdom Metazoa; phylum Annelida; class Clitellata; order Hirudinida; family Haemopidae; genus Whitmania; species Whitmania pigra. Next base: position 271,401 of record JAJTWR010000473.1, read on the forward strand.
ATTATTATTATTATTATTATTATTATTATTATTATTATTATTATTATTATCATTATTACTATAAAATATTAATGTTCACCGAGATTTATTGCTATTGTATACGTGAGCCTAATTAGTTCCAAGTTCTTTTTAACTTTTAAAAATAATAAGAAAATAAATTGGTAAAAATAAACACAAACAGGTTTACTGTTCATTCGTTCTTCCACCTGCATTGCCTACCTGTTCGTCAGACTCACTAGTCACCTGTACAAGGTTCACAGAGCATCTCCGCCTATTCTCAAAGTCGGTAATTAATGCTAATTTATGCTAATTATGTTAATGAGGCTGATCCATTAACTCATTTCAGCCGGTTTTCCATCGCAGGAGAGGTCACTTATTCATCTCATACATCGTCATCGTTATCATCATCATCGTCATCATCATCAGCATCATCATCATCATCGTTGTCGTCGTCGTAATCGTATTTGTCATCAGCATCATCATCCTTTTAAAGATTGTGAGCACTGATTAATTTTATGCGTCCTTCAAAACTTATTGACACTTATGTGGACAAATTCGACTCACGTTATTGCATTTAAGGCGACCAATCATCAATCCATTCATCCATCCATTCATCCGTTCATTAATTCATCATCCAATCATCCATTTTCCATAAATAAAAATACCAGTACATTCATTCACCTTTTTAAAAACTTAATGATTCATTCTCATGCATTCATTCCCCCATGCATTCCAGTTAGTTTTTGATTGTTTATTTTGAGAAAAGAAAACTTAAAGTTATAATGAGTCATCATCATCATCATCATCACTGTAGTCATCAACATCATCATCATTGTTCTCGTCGTCGTCATAGCCATTATCATCACCATCACCGTCGTCATCATTGTCATAATCATCGTCATCGTCATCATCATCGTTATCATCATCATCATCATCAGAGGTATTCCAATCACGTGCCATGCGCTACTTTCCTGTGTAGGAACGCCTTGCTCCCGGCGCACAAATCCAGCTGTGTTTGTCATTCCAAGTCTGCTTCCATGTATCTGTTTATGTATCAGTGTATCTACGTGAGTATCTGTGTGTGTACCTGTTTATGTGTCTGTTTATGTTTATGTTTATGTATAAACATGTATTTGCGCTTCTACCTGTGCAGTTACCTGAGAATCTATCCGCGTTAAATCTGTGCTTATATTTCTCCGAGTATTTATCCGAGTTCGTATCTCTCTAAGTATCTGTGGATCAGATGTTTTTTTGCTTTTGGTGATGATGATGACGATGACGATGACGATGATGATGTTGATGATGGATTTGTGAGGAGGATGACGTTTACGACGTGCAACAATTTCGTTCGTCAAAACGGGCGGATTTGAGTTAAATCTTTCGATAATTGTTCCGACGAATAACACTTTTATCTCATTATTTCTGCTATTATTATTTTAATAATAATAATAATAAAAATAAATTCCAACAATAACTATTATCGGATTTATAAACAATAACGAATTAAGTTATTTCAAATTATCATTACAACAGAACAATATCTTATTCCACTAGTAATTTATTTCAAAATGTATCACGCCTCAACTGATTTCTGAAGCCAATACTTTCCGACACCCAGACTAATCCTACTGGCTTCAAATCCCAGCTCTACTGCCGCTGTTAAAATTACCACTCGACCTCTGCCAGTGTAGTTCAAAGGTGAAGGACATGCTGACTGGACGTCACATTGGTGAACTATTGGGTGGGTAGGTCCGTGATTGATAAGGTGGGTGAACTGAGTGAATGAATGAATGAATGATTCATTTCAAAGAACGCTTCCGTCACGCTATTGTTGACTAAGTGTCTGGTAAAAGCCAATTCACAGGCATCGACCAACGGTACATAACTCCATGACTCCCTCTAACCCTCTCCTTGACCCTATCCTAACCATAACCCTAAGACTACCCTTACCCTAGATCAAACCCTGTCTCAAGACAACGGAAATTTCTTTAGATCTGCAAAAGCCACCAAGGCCGCCACTTCAAAAACCACCGCGTCTCTCGACTGATGACATTTAAGTCTCCGGTGAAACTGGAACAACGTAAAGCAAGGGTTCATCGGCGTGAGGTGAGGTATCTCAGAGGGAATATATTATCGGGGAAATGATACGCTTCATTGATTTTTCTTCCATCCATCTGTCTGCTCACTCATCCGGATCGAATTCCTTCGTTCCTTTACAATGCAATGCGGAGTCGATGGATGAAAGGATGGATGGAGTGAGTGAGTGAGTGAGTGGGTGAGTGAGTGAGTGGGTGAGTGAGTGAGTGAGTGAGTGAGTGAGTGAGTGAATGAGTGAGTGAGTGAGTGAGTGAGTGAGTGAGTGAGTGAGTGAGTGAGTGAGTGAGTGAGTGAGTGAGTGAGTGAGTGAGTGATGAGTGAGTGAGTGAGTGAGTGAGTGCGTGAGTGAGTGAGTGAGTGAGTGAATGAGTGAGTGAGTGAGTGAGTGGGCGGGCGGTTGAGTGGGTGAATGAGAAACGATACTATAGAGTTACAAATCCATGTCGACACTTGCTCTGATACAGGAAGATGGATAATGATGAATGCTTCTGATCCAATAGATTAAACGCTTCTCGACGGCCACGCCGGAGGAAAAGAAATACTGAACAAAAATAAGATTAAAAAGAGAAATTATAAAATTATTAAATTCTTTTCGACAATGTTTTTTATAATTTTATACTTTATATTATTTAACTTGATTATGTTTATTGTAATATGTTTTTCGTTTAACGATTGAAAAATGTCAGTAAGTCATAGTCTATTTATCATAGGCTATTAAATAACTAATTTTATTACTAAATTTATTATTATTTGTTATTATACTAATTTGCAAATAAAATGTACATATTAAAATAACAGTTTTTTATTTATTAATTAAAATTTAATACATATTTATCATGATTCTAATTTTATTATACTACAAAATTATAATATCATTAAAATAATTTTACTAAATTTGATAATTACAATTACAATATTTGAAATTATAATGTAGCCATAATATATAGAAATTATTTCCAAGCAATTATTCTTCTTCAAGAATCTTCTAATCTCACGTGAATTCAAAAATCATTTCCTAAAACAAACAAGTCAAGAATTTAAAAATAAAAAAAAACTTGAGCCAATCACATCTAAGCCGTCCGATCATTCAGTAATTTGAATATTCATTAGCTCGTTATAATATCATCCAATTAATAGTAATATCAGTTGGCTCACTTTAAAAGTTCACGCCTCAAACTAATTAATCAATTAATTAGTTAATTAATTAATTAACTTCCATTCTAACTGCGTCTCAAACTTTTTCTGTTTGTTCTTAGTCTGATGGGAGCAAACAGATTTCATGAACCCTGGTCGATGAGATCCCTTTGAAGTTTTCAACTTTGCCACTTCCGATCGTCTCGAGAAGCCGAGTACCCTGTACTGGGTAACAGTCCGCAGTCCCAGGTACCGGGTCTAGGCATAAAACAACCAGGGGGTGACAGCTAGATGAATGTTTCTGGATGATTGTTTTTATTTTATCATTCTAGGTTGTTTCTTTTCTTTTATTCTTTTATTTAATTATTCTTCATTCATCTGCTCAGCCATCGAACAATCTCTCCGCCCACTTACCACCCACTCATCCACCCATCTCTTCTCATATCCATTTATCGATTAATCTATTCATCCGACAATCCATCCATCAATTCCACCTACCTGTCCATCCATCCATCTATCCATCAACCCATCCATCCATCCATCCATCCATCCATCCATCCATCCATCCATCCATCCATCCATCCATCCATCCATCCATCCATCCATCCATCCATCCATCCATCCATCCATCCATCCATCCATCCATCCATCCATCCATCCATCCGTCCACCCATTCGTCCACACATCCACCCATACATCCACCCATACATCCACCCACACATCCATCCATACATCCACCCACACATCCACCCACACATCCATCCACACATCCATCCATCCATCCATCCATCAATCTTGTTTGCACTCCCCTTCGTGACCTCTCTCCCATTGGCGGGTTTAGTGGCGATCATGTCCATTGGAAGATGGCAATTATGAACATACTTCATCATTACTGGGTGGATACATTTCTCCTGGTCAGGGAAGTGTGTGCGTGTGCGTGTGGACTTGTGTGCGCGTGTGTGTATGTGTGAGTGTGTGACTGAGACTGACTATTTGTCTGTGCATGTTTGGGTACGTTTTCTCCTGGGTGGTCGCGCACGTGCTGGTTTAAGTATTATAGCGGGAGGGTTACGTCAGCGCACTTCTCGGTATTTAGCTAGAACACGACAAACGATGATGATGATGATGTTGATGACGATGATGATGATGATGATGACGATGATGATGATGATGATTGTGATGATGATGATGATGATGATGATGATGATGATGATGATGATGATGATGATGATGATGAGGATGATGATGATGATGATGATGATGATGATGATGATGATGATGATGATGATGTGATGATGATGAGGATGATGATGATGATGATGATGATGATGATGATGATGATGATGATGAGGATGATGACGATGATGATTGTGATGAATTTAGGTATAATAGTGATAATTACAACTGTAAATTAATCTCTAAATAAGACTGATTTAGATTGATTTGAAAATGATAAGCTCATGTTTAATAAAGAATCTCATAAGCAAACAATTTAAAACATTTTAATATTAATTGATTAATAAAATATTACTAATAGTATCATCATCATCACCATCACCATCACCATTTTATTCATGGTATTGCTGTTAATGTTGTTAGCTGTTCAAACAGTAAAAGTATTTCTTGATCGTTCATGCGTGTCCAAATATTGATACGCAGTCGATACCTCTACTCGAAAAAGCATTCATTAGCTCAACCACTTGTCAACAAATCCCACCAATCCTGGCCAAGCAGGTTCAAATCCAGCCTTGAACTTCTACCTATGTTTGTAAACACTGTATGTTCATAAGGATGGTTCTTAAACGATGCAAATCATTCCTGCTAAACAGAGCGTAACACCATCAAAGCGTAAAACACGTGGTCATTGGGCTATTGCAAACATTTGGCACGCGCCACTTTCGATGCGCCGCTAGTTTTGGGTCGGTGTGTGCGTGTTCGTCCGTGTGCCCAGGTCGCGCGCGTGTGATCACGGACAATGGGAGGATGTGCGTCCAATTATAAGGACGAATCCAGACAGGGAAATGCCCGCTAGTAGAGGAAATTGGATTCTACAGTCGAGCGGTCCATCCCTGCCCCAGACTCTCTGGTTGTGTATGATTCTTTTTGGCATTGTATTCTTTTGTATTCCTTTGTATGCCTCTTCATGCCTTTGTCTTACTTCGTATGTTTCTTAGGCTCTTTGAATGGCTATGGTTTTATATCTTTCTGTTCAGTATAATCCAGGTTTGATGTTTAAGAGGTTATAATAGAGTCATGCCAAATTTTTAGTAATACCAATAGCGTTAGTGAAGCGCCTCTTACTACAAACATCACGATAACGCCATAGCGTCACTTACTACAACCACCACAACTGCCATTGCGTCACTTACCACAGCAACCACTCCATGTAAACGTGAACTTTGGTGTTGACCTTCTGATGATCCTAATGGCCGCCTATTTACGTCCTTGTAATATGTCATTATGGATCGCCTAATGCCTAAGCCTGTGAGTACGTGGTTGCCAATAATAATAATGAGATAATAATAAGAATAATAATAATAATAATAATATAATAATAATAATAATAATAATAAATGAGAAGATAATAATGATGATGATGATGATGATGATGATGATAATAATAAAAATAATAATAATAATAATAATAACAATAATACTATAATAATAATAATAATAATAATAATAATAAAATAATTATAATAATAATAATAATAATAATAATACTAATAATCCTAATAATAATAATATAATAATAATAATAATAAAAATAATACAAAATAAATAAACTAAATATACAATAGCAATAATCTCGGTGAACATTAATATTTTATAGTAATAATGATAATAATGATAATAATAATAATAATAA
>JAJTWR010000473.1:297500-300000 GCA_021613335.1 Whitmania pigra
CTGCTGCTGCTGTTGTTGTTGTTGTTGTTGTTGTTGTTGAAGACCGTTGGTGATGATCGAGTGATGGTGAGAAAGATGGGGTAGGACGTTCTGGTGGAGATGGTGATGATGAGGGAGAGGAGGAGGATGAGTATGAAGATGGTGGTGGTGATTGTTGCCGTTGTTGCTGTTACTATTATTATTGTTGTTGTTGGTGTTGTTGTGCAGGGAGTTTGAGTAGAGTACGTGGTGGAGCGGTGAGTACTCTGATATGCTCGAATAGGAAGGCAACGGGCAGTCGCTGTTGTTACTATTGGCAACGATTATGCTCGAGTCGGCCATGCCGTTGCTGCTGTTGTTGTTGTTGTTACCGTTGCCATTGGAAGCCAGGTGTTGGTAGAGCACGGAATGGTTCGATGACGTCATGACGCCCGTCGGGGGGGTGGACGGAGAGTTTCTGGAGCAGGCCCCTAGGGACGACCCGGCGTCCGATTGGTCTGAGGAAATCTGATCGCAGAGCATGGGACTGCTTCCGGTCGAATGTATCAGCGAATCGAGTTCTCCAGAGCCCTGTGACGTCATCAAGAGATTTCCTCCGCCCCCGGCTCCTCCCGGGGTCATCATCATCTCCCCGTTGCCCCCGTTCGAGTCGGGGACTATGGGCGTCATGCGCTTCTCTTTCTGACGACGGTTGCAAAACCAGACCCTAACCACTTCTTTCTCCAGCTGTAGCTCCTCTGAAAGTCTGGCAATGTCGGATGCAGACGGCTTGGGCTGCTTCATGAAGTTGTTTTCTAAGGCTCCCTTGACCGTCATCTCGATGCTGGTTCGCTTTTTCCTCTTCCTTCCTTGGGCGGCTATCTTGTCGATATTCGTCGGACTACCGGTCGTAGAATCAGCCTCTTCTAGCCACTTTTCGACCAGAGGTTTCAGCTTGCACATGTTCTTGAAGCTGAGCTGAAGGGCTTCGAAACGACAGATGGTAGTCTGGCTGAACACGTTTCCGTACAGGGTGCCCAGGGCCAGACCGACGTCGGCCTGGGTATATCCGAGCTTGATGCGGCGCTGTTTGAACTGCTTGGCGAACTGCTCGAGGTCGTCTGAAGAGGGAGCGTCTTCGTCCGAGGGCACGTCCGCCCCCGAACTCGGGTCCATGATCGTTTCCCCGTTGTCCAGGCAGCCGCCGGAGCCGCGCCAAGACGCCATGGCGGCCGCGTAGGCGTTCGGCGTGCTCGGGGCGATGTTGTTGACGCTGTTTACGGCTCCGGCGTTGTTGAGCATGGCGTAGGACATCTGCAGTTGTTCCAAAGTGGCCGATTGGTGGCTCGACGTGACGAGAGATTGTTGCTGTTGTTGCTGTTGCTGTTGTTGTTGTTGTTGTTGTTGCTGTTGTTGAGCGGCTAGCGGCGACAGCTGAGAGCCCAGCTGCTGCGAGCCGAGGTGATGACTGGGATGATGGTGATGGTGGTGATGATGCAGGGTCCAGAAAGACGGATGGAGGTGAGTCTGCTGGGCAGCGGCCAAGCTCTGGTGATGGTGCGAATGGTGGTGGTAGAGCGATTGCTGATTGGCCTGATGAAGATGATGATGCTGTTGGAGTGGATCTACCATGTCAGAAGAATGTTTCCAAACATTGGGTTGTATGATAGACTGGTAGGGACTTGAACTCAGCGGCGGGGACGGACCAAGTTCGGTGAGGCAATCGCTCGATGAGAGCGGGAGTCTGTAATAGTCCTCTGTCGACAGCATGGTGTACTTCGGCGGCTCCTGCGGCTGGTTTTGGAGCAGCAGTTGATGCTGTTGTAGCTGTCGCTGGTGGAAGAGTTGCTGCATGCTGGCTGCCATCAGTTGTTGTTGTTGCTGTTGCTGCTGTTGTTGTTTCTGCTGGGTGTCTTGTTGCTGTTGTTGGGGAGAGGAAGACATGCTGTTGTTGCTGCTGTTATTGTTGTTGGAAACCCCTGAAGAAGAGCTGTTGTTGTTATTGTTGTTGTTGTAGTGATCGCAATCGAACTGAGTGTCGTTGCTAGAAGGAGTTTTCATGGCAATAGAATCGATTTCTTTCTCAATCAATCAGTCGATCGATCGAGAACTTTTCAACCGACTTCAATCCGATACACTTCAATCAATCAATCAATAAACCCCGTGACCTTGAAACAAAATAAGGTCAGCAGGTATATTAATCCTTCAACTGACGTCACTTTCAGTCAGTAAGCTTTTCAGTTCCCTTGGCGAAGTGAGAGATAATCCTTCAGCTAGTGGAAAAGACTCCAACTTGAACTTTAAACTTTCCTCGGAAAGATTGACCTCTATTCGACCTTGATGCTCCTGAAATGATAAAAAAAAATCATTTAGAACGTTCTTCTGTTAATCAGCCACGCTAGTTTAGTCGAGGGCAATCGGGTCAAAGGGTGAGCCAATCGGAGGCCGTTGAATCCCGAGACCAATCGGATTAATGGTGTCAACCAATAAGGTTGATTTCACGGAGCGGAATAATAATATTTTAAGTTGAAGTTGATTTGAT
>JAJTWR010000473.1:305000-335000 GCA_021613335.1 Whitmania pigra
CACCCATGCACACATTCACTCACTCATTCATTCATTCATCCACTCACTCATCTAATGATTCACTTATTCATTCACTCACTCATTCATTCATTCATCCAATTATTCACTTACTCATTCTCTCATTCTCTCACTCACTCACTCACTCACTCACTCACTCACTCACTCATCACTCACTCACTCACTCATCACTCACTCACTCACTCACTCATCACTCACTCACTCACTCACACTCACTCACTCACTCATCACTCACTCACTCACTCACTCACTCACTCACTCACTCACTCACTCACTCACTCAGAAACGAGTTAATGAAAGAATAAAATCTCTCGGAGCGTGCAAACTTCATCACCATGACGACAACAGGTTCGTTTGTTATTTAAACCAATCCGCTTCGCTTTTGATTTGATTGCAACTCCTTTCAATCATTCAATCAGCCAGGTATTTGTCTCACCTCTTTGACTGATGGATTGATTGATTGATTGACCGATTGACTGATTGACATCAAACAACAAAACCGAAACTAGAGTTTGCCCCTCTTTCTGTTTAAAGAGTCGTGTTTACTCGTTTGCAGACATTTGTAGTTTCTCTTGAGCTTCCTATTTTGAGGTGTCAACTTTGAGTTGAAGTGCCAGCACAAACCGTTGGAACAAGTCCGCACAAGTTTCAGCTTGAAAGTTCACTTTCTGAAGTTTTGTCAACGCTTCGTTGTTGACGTTGAACATGTCACAACATCGTGATATTTGTTTCTGTTGCATGACGATTGCGCTTTTATGTGTGTGTGTGTGTTTTTTTTTTAATTTTTGGCGTCGTTTTGAAGTGGTGAATAATTTGTTGCGCGGAAAATGTTACTCTCGTACAGGTATGAGTTTGATTTGACGACTTTTTTCAAAGGCCTGTTCTTAACCTAAACTTTGTGACTAAAAATAGTTTGGTTGAGAAAAATATCAAAGATACAAATTTGAATTTGTAATTAGCTGAATTTAGGAATTCTACTGTACATCTATTGACTTTGTAATAATCATGATATTTATAATAATTATTTAATTAATTAAAGAGATTGATAATAAATAATTATGAGTTGGACATTGGCTCTTTCAAAATTATACTTTTTTATGCGTCCTCATGCGATTATATTAAAATTATTAATGACTGCTTAGAACTAAATTAAATAATAACATTTAAACATTTTCATAATAAGTGATATTTAAATAAATATTATTTAAACAATTTTTGCGTTTTAACTAATTGCGAAGATTTTTTAGATTTAAATTCTATACGTTAAGAAAATTAATTTGAGTTAGATTCACTTTTAAATTTGCCTCGAAGTAAAAATTCGGATTTCTTATTTTGCAAACCAAGTTTTTACTTAATTTTGCAACTTGCAATTATTTTTGTTTATATTATTTTATATATTTTTATCGACGTAACTGAAACTTGTAAGGTCTCTTAAAAAGCGGAGGAAATCGGCCGTTTTGTAAGATACCGGATAATTTTGTCCCTGGCTGCTTTTTATTACATTCAGATTAAGTTCTATGAAGTATTGAGAATTGTAAATTATTTTATTAATAGTTTCAAATGCGTCAGTTCGCTAAAGAATTTAAGTAATCATTATTACTCCAGCCAGAGAAAAACTTTAATTACATGAAATATATATTTGCACTCTTTGAATAACTGTAGTCATGCTTTTGCAAAATAGTTTTTTGTTTTAACAGTTCATTTATCAATTAAAATTCTCAACCACCAGAATAAATTGTAATTATGAATTCACAATCAAAATTCACAAAGTAGCTTATAAATTTGTATCTCCTCAAGGATCCTCAGATCTTCATCTGTAGCATGCAAAATGGAGTGGGCAACAGTTCTTACTTCTCGAGCCCCAGAAAGAGTCGATGAACTTGACCTTAATGCAGGGGAATTTGTCAGGGTCCTGCAAAAGGTGATAATGATTACGGGTGATGTTGATTATAATTATCGACGATGACAATTGTGATTGCGGAGATGAGGGTATTAATATGAAATAGTTATGTTTATGTAGATTTACATAGGCATAGCACCGGAAGTATTTTTGTTACAGATGATGATGATGATGATCCTTAACATGATGCTGATGAATATCTTAATGATAATGACGGTGATGACAAACTTTGATCCTTCTTGTAGTTTGGAGATGATTGGTTCAAGGGCTCCATCAGGGGGCACGTCGGTCTCGCTCCGACCACACATGTGAAGATCCACCGTCATTGTTAGCCGCTGTTTATTTTAAATTTATTTCCATAAATACAATTTAAATTAAATTACTGATCCCAATAAATATTGGCTCTAAATTGACTTAAATTTAATTTAAATCCACATTCAGTCCGCAGAAGTTCATTCCTAAGAAATATTCTACCGTTCCATTTTCGACTTTCCAGTATTCCCCGTCCGCGTGGAACATCCTTACGAAGCGCAGTTGCCGGACGAGCTGCATTTGAACGTCGGTGACGTCATCAGCGTCCTTGACGACGACCTTGAAGATGCAGGATGGTGGTTAGGGGAGGTCGGTGGCAAGGTGGGACTGTTCCCCAATAATTTTGTCGAGGTGGGTGAAATTTGGAGTTATTTTATTGGGTAATTGAGTTTCATTATTATTATTATTATTATTATATTATTATTATTATTGTTGTTGTTGTTGTAAATGTAAATATATTCCATTTATAAAGTACCATATGCAGAGATTTACTTCTTGTTTACCATATATTTATGGTAACTCTCCTAACCCAAGGGAGCTTGTATTTATACTTGTCTGATTTTTTGAATACCTTATGTATCTGGATAGGATGTGAAGGCTCTTCTAAATCGATCCACCATTTATGTAGCAACCCTACCCTAGGCCGCTTCCTGGCAGTGCAGGCTGGGTTTCGAACACGAAACATAACGACCATCGTTGTTGTTACTACCGCATGCGGGAACGCTACCCTTACGGCCAACCTGCACTTGTGGCATGCTCGGCTGGGTTTCGACGTTTAAAAATGGATTTTGAAACTTTCAGAAAATCCAGACGACCCCTTTGAATCATGCTGTCATCCGAAAGAAGGGTAAGTGATTCTAGAAGATGATTAACATTAATTACATGTTACTTTATTAATTTATGCATGTTTGTTGATATCATCCATGAAATAACTATTATTAAGGTTACCTTAACTAGTAATCACAGTGTAATTGTATTTTTTTTCATTCAACGGAGTTTATTTTCATATTACAGCGCGCTCTTCTGTAATGTCTGTGCCACAAAATAATCTTTACGAGGAGGTTGGTTGAAAATAACGTAGCATGCGTGATCATCATAATCATTATCTTCATCATTATCAATATCATTATAATCATTATCTTCATCACCATCATCATCATCCCATATAAAGGGATTTGCACAAAACCTTGACCATATCTGTATCGAAAATTATTAAATCTCAAATCAGTTGTACCCATTGATTTATTAACTATTATTAATTTCGATTATTGCACTCATGGTTCGTACAAAAAGTCCTAAATATCCTGCACGAAATTCGGTTTTTTAGTCCTAAAAAGTCCTAAAAAAGTGAAGGAAAAACTAAAAAAAAGTCCTAAAAAATGATAAAGGTTCAAAAAATAATTAATTGTTTTATTGAAATAACAATTATCGTGAAATCGGTCCCTTTGTTCTTGCAGTCTCATTGTTCTAAGTGGGAACTCACCCAATTAAGTTTACGTTCGTTCGCTTGTCTGTTTGATCCTTTAAGTTTTGATAGCACTATCAATCATGCCAGGACTTAGTGTGTTCAATAGCAAATGGATAGATAATGAAGAATGGAGTTGGCTGAGAAGGAATACTACAGATTCCCAAAAGGTGTATTGTTGTGCCTGCAAAAAGAACTTTGACATTTCGAAATTGGGAGTTCAAGCACTTTCAACACACGGTCAAGGCAAATAACATTGCGACAATGTTACATCATGCAAAGGCTCTCAACCGATGAACAGTTTCGTTACCACGTTTGCAAGCAGATCAGTTGATACAGCATCGGTGAGTGATGAAATTGAACCTCAAGCAAGTTGTGATTCTGTTGAGGGTTTCCCATCAGTTGCTGGGAATCGATATGATGATGAAGATTGCATACAGATAGTAACAGTTTTGCTAACTTTGAGTCATGGTCAGGCATCTCTTGAAAGAGGTTTCTCCATAAATAAAAGTATGAGTTGTGAGAATCAAAAAGAGAAAAACTTGAATGCAAGGAGGATAATTAGAGACCATGTTAGCAGTGTTGGAGGTATAGGCAATTTTAGGATAGATAAATCTGTCCTGAGCCATTTTAAAGCATCAAAATAAAGATATAAATTTTATTTGGATACCTTACATGAAGAAGAGCGACAGGCAGCTGTAATCTCAAAACGAAAAGCAGATGAAGAGGACATGATCATGCTGAGGAAGAAGCTGAAGACTCTAAAACATGACAGGGATATGTTGGACAGAATTTCGAATATTAATGGACGAACGTATAAGAACCAGGAACATGGATCTTTTGGTCCAGGCAAACAGCCTGAGGAAAGATAGCAAGGCAAAAGTGACAGAAATTGCAACTTTAGAGAAAGACTTGGAAAATTGATTTTTATTTAAATAAATTGATATTATGAACTTTCATGTGTTACTGTCTTATGATATATGTCTAAGTTATACAACAATGAATAATTAAATTCTAAATTTTGTTATTATTGTTGGTCCTAAAAAATAGTGTAGAAGGTCCTAAAAAGTCCTAAAAAAGTACTAAATTTTGGTTTTCAAGTTCCTGTATGAACCAGGTGTACTATAAATATAATAATAAATTAAAAAATTATTGCAAAATTTACAATTACTATATTTTATTGTTAACCCTCATCCTGTCTGTTTTGGGTTAAGTGATCTCAGATCGCTGACCTTAAGCAGGTTTACAGTCGATTTCAATAAAAGCTGTTTTAGGTTCATAGTTTTGTTTGCAATTGCTTGTAATTTGTTCAATCTTAAGAAACAAATCCACGATACAAAAATTATATATAGTGAAAAACGAAGAATTAATATTTTAAACGAATTTAAAAACATTTCAATTGAACTAATCAGAAATTTGAATAATAAAGAAAGGATTTGTTCGATAGAAATTTATTTGAATGTTTTCACAAATCAATTGTTAAAGCAAAACATGAAATAACTTGAATGTTATCCATCCTGCAATATTTAATTAAATTTCAGCAAATTTTATTAAACGATTAAAATTTATCGTTAGTTTCTCCATCCATGTTCTATGATTGCTATGCATCTGGGGTGTCTGATGAAGGTGGAGGAGTAATACATATACAATGACAGGCTACAAAAAATCAATATTTAAGTTAAAATTGGTTATAGAGTTAGTAATGCTATTTTATTTTTTATAAAGTAGGAATTAATGATTTTATAACTTTTAAAACAAACCAATTATTTAATAATTAATAAATATTAATCAATATTGATTATTCAATCAGTAACTTCATATGCAAAATACTTGATGGTTAAATTTTAAACTCACTATCATCGTCATCATAATTAAAGTAAGCGCAAGTAAATTTGTCTGGGCAATTTGTCTCCTACAACATGAAATCGTAATAAAAACATGTTATATAGGTAGATGAGTCAGTTGTCATGAATCTCAAATCTGAAATAACTTACATTTTCGCACAACGGGGTTTCAAAAAATCTGTTTGAACAATCCGTTCCTGTTGAAACGCGGAATTTGCAAGATTTTGATAAATTCAAAATTGGTAGTGCTGATACAAAATGAATCATCATATCACATCATGATAATAACCAAACCTTGAAAACAGGCACCAAGGATTGCCAAAATGACGAGACAGATCAAAATTTTCCTCATGATTATCAGAGACACAAGTCTGATGCAGTCTTTGCCTTTTATCAACTTCTCTTGCTTCGACACACACAAAGGAGTTGTTGTTAGCGGTACAATGTTGTCGTTGTTAAAGTTCTTGAGTGAAAGTATGATCGAAGCTTCTGTAATATGTCAGATACTATTTATCTCGAAATCAAAGCAGGTGGCCTAGATGTTGTATATGCCATTATTATCGATTAACGGATAAGAATTTAAAATAATATAATATTACAATGTAATAAAATGTAGTTAAAAGGTTAATAATAGCTATATTAAATATATTTAAAATAATATTATTATTATATTAGTTATAATAATACACATAACATAATAAGTAAAATATAATATACACATATTATAATATAATAATAATAATTTTTGATTACACGTATATTATTATTATTATTATTAACTGTTGAGTTCAATAAAAACTTTTTATGTTCTTGGTTTTGTTTGCAATCGCTTCTGAATCTTAGTATTAATTAAAATGATAAGGTATTATGTCAAAAAGTATTATGATTGGCACAATAATCATGAAATAGTATAATAAGTACAATGTTGTTGTTGCAACAGTCCCAGGTTTCATATTTCTGACATTCAAATCATCATCATCACCACCACCACCCTCATCATCATGTTCAACATCATCATAAACATCATAATTTTTATCATCATCATCATAAATCACCATTATCATCACCATCGTTTTCTTGTACTTATCTCCAGATAAGCCATCCTGGTGTGGCAGCCTCGGGGGAGCTCGGGGACTCGGCCGGCCTCGGGCAGGCCAAGACCCCGCAGCCCGAGACGGCCTCGGCGGACGAGGCCAGGGACTTGAAGGAAGAGTTGGCGAAGATCAGGTTCAGTTTCGAGTGGTTTTCCATGAGGCACGCCAAGACCGTGAGTCAGCTGGTCGACGAGATAGAGGATGGAAAGAAGGTGCGAAAACACCTGGAAAACGAGGTCAATGAGTTGTCCATGATGGCCGCCCACAGGTTTAACTGAGGAGAGGGTTTGATGGATGTTGGTGATGTTTAAAGGCATTAGAGTGGTTCCTCCTGGACTTTTTTTTACAGTTTTGGTTTTCTCTCTGACTGTCTGTCTATCTGTCTTTCCCTCTGTTTGTTTGGTTGTTTGTTTCCCTTTGTGCTGTTGTGTTCAAGTCGTTGTTTTTAATCCTATTTGCTATGCCATTTTTTTCATAATTAATGATATTTAATATCTGGTGATTATTTATTTATTTATTTATTAGTGAGATGATTTCAGGAAAATACTCATTATTGATAAATATTCCACGATAAAGTATTTTATCTTTATTTTTTATCTTAACTATTAACCCATTAATTATTATAGTCAGTTGTGCATGGGTGACATTCTTGTCCCGATTGTAACAACAACAATAATAATGATTATAAAAATGTTAATTAAATTATTAGTAATAATAATAATAATAATAGTGATGATAACAACAACAACAATGGTTGACATTATTGACATTAAAGTTGCTTCATTCTGGGCATTGGACAAATGACATTAGAGGTAGCTAGGACAAATGGTAAAGATAGTTTTTAATAATTTTAATAACAAATGCTCTGTATGTGCTCTGCACATCCTGTGGTCATTGTCATCATGCCATCAACAATATTATTCCAAGTCAACATTCATCATTTTTCTTAAAATCATCATCATTGTCATTGCTGCTTTTAACATCACCACCATCGTCGTCGTCGTCGTCGTCGTCATCCTCATCACCACCGTCATCATCACCACCACCATCATTATCATCATCATATTTTATGATATTCCTCTTTTCCTCAGTTTAAAGGTTAATGACACTAATGTTCGAGTATTATTTGACATTTTCACATTGCATGCAATGTTTTTTTTTGTATTGAGATTTATACAATGCGTGTTTGCATAGATGTTTATACAAAGCATACGATGTTTTTTTGCTAATCACTTGGCATTGATGGTTATACAAAGCCCTTCTCGTCGATGGTTATACAAAACCCTTGGCCATTCAAAGCACTTAATATTTATTCTGTCATGTTTTTAATTTTTAATTGCTGGACAGACTTGTTGTTCATGGTTTACAGTAGTAAATCACATTGTTTACTAACAACTGTTTGTTGCTGTTGAAATTATTTCGTTTGTTTCAATGTCGTCATCTTAAGTCGCTGTTAGTGTTGTTTTGAATTGTCGTCTTGCATACATTGATGCTTGTATTGTATTCAATGTCTATGTTATTGTTGATGCTGGTGTTTGTATTCAATGTCTACATTGTTGTTGTTGTTTCGATGATTCCCAAGCACTTCTGATCTCTGAGCACAGTTTTCGTTTGCAATGTAAAAGATTTTTAAGCCATCAAGTATTTATTTTAAATCTTGTTCTGATGTTTAACCTCATGACGATGATGATGCCTATGATGTTGATGTTGGTTTTTACCGTAACAGTAATTAATGCAATGGTGGTTATTATTCGTAAATTTCTAATTACTTTGTTAATTAACAATAAATAGCCATACAGTGATAAATATAATTTTACAAAACTGTTAAAGATAATTTTTATTTTTCTGCCATTTTAGACTTCTCATTTTTCTTATTATCGTCTGCTACGGACATTAATTCATAAACTGTCACTTGCCACTTAATTCGGCTGGTCAGTCAAGCGTGGTCATAAAACATTGTTTGCACAAAGACTGTTTTGTTTATATTATTTAATTAATCTTCATTAATGACTTAATAATGAATAAAGTTTTTATTATATTTAAATTATTCCATTATACCTCATTAACGACATAGTGCTGATTGCAATTATTAATTATTTCTCCTCCTTTATTTTATAATCTCCCGCCATTGATTTCTGGAATTGATATATTTTTGATCGGCCGCGAGTCAATTTTAAAACTACAAGAGTTATCATCGCATTGCAGGATATTAATCGATCGTTTGGTAATTAATTGTTGTTCATCAATTATTAGCTAATTAATTGTCTGGTAATAAATTATTAAGTAAACAGGTAGTTAAAGGGTTTGTTGATGAAGAAGCAACAGACGATTGTTCCTGTCGCTGTGTTGGTCCTTTTGATATTGTTACAGCTTCCGGGTGGTTAGAAGATGCATTCAATAACATAAGACAATAGCGATGGATGAGGTTATGAAGATGATGTTGATGAAGAAGAATTAGGTGATAATGGTGATGATGATGATGATTATGATGATGGGAAGGACATTTGTTTCCTATTTTTTTACGCTTCAAGGTTTCAGAAATCTTTTGTCTGACATTTCCCAACAGTGATGAATAAATTGAATTTCCAAGTAATTATTTGAGTATCAAGTAGCCAATAAAGTAAATTTCCAAATAAATATGTAGATATTAATTAAAATAATTAGTTTAGGAGTAAATAAAACGCATTAAGACTCAAAAGCGATCACATCTAAGCATAAAGATGATTGTGGTAAAACTTCAGTTTCAAATCAATCGCCAGATGTCAGAAGTAGAATCAAAATTTGACGCTGATATGATGATGATTATGATAATGATTACAGTAGTTGTGATTCTGATGATGACGATGATATTTACAATGACAGTGGTGATGGTAATGATGACGTAGAAGCCGCCTTTGAAACATACCTGAGAATGATTAAACATAAGTTTTTGACAATATGGATGCACTTAGTAAAAGTCATGTTGATCATGATGATGATGGTGATGGTCCTGGTGATGGTGATGGTGATGGCGATGGCGATGATGATTGTGACGATGGTGATGACATCGAAGTAAGGCACGTGATGAACCAAATAACACCTTCAAAATTTACAATTTTTGGTATTGACATTCACACTAGAAAAAACATAAATAAACGTCAATCAGCTATTACATAGTACATCCGTTGACGAGGACGATGACGATGATGATGACAAAGATGATGAAGTTGAAGGGGACGAAAAGTTAATATTAATATTATTATTATTATTATTATTATTATTATTATTATTATTATTATTATTATTATTATTATTATTATTATTATTATTATTATTATTATTATTATTATTATTATTATTATTATTATTATTATTATTATTATTATTATTATTATTATTATATTATTATTATTATTTATTATTATTATTATTATTATTATTATTATTATTATTATTATTATTATTATGTTATTATTATTATTATTATTATTATTTTATTATTATTATATTATTATTATTTTATTATTATTATTGTTATTATTATTATTATTTTTATTATTGTTATAATTTTTTTATTATTATTATTATTGTAATTGTTATTATTATTGTTAAAATTTTTATTAATGTTATTATTATTGTAATTGTTAATATTATTATCTTTATTGTTATTATTATTATTAATATTATAAAAAATAAAATCCAGACGACCCCTTTGAATATGCCATTATTATCGATTAACGGATAAGAATTTATAATAAAATATTATAAAATTATAATGTAATAAAATTGTAGTTAAAAGTTTAATAATAGTTATATTAAATATATATTTATAATAATATTATTATATTAGATTTAACATAATAATCATATCATATCCTTTCATCATATGATTTGAAAAACAAAGGTACAATGTTGTCGTTGTTAAGGCTGATCGAAGCTTCTGTAATATGTCAGATACTATTTATCTCGAAATCAAAACAGGTGGCCTAGATGTTGTATATGCCGTTATAATCGATTAACGGATAAGAATTTAAAATATAATATTACAATGTAATAGAAATGTATAAGATTAAGTTAAGAGCTTAACAATAGTTATAATAAATATATTTATAATAATATTATTATATTAGTTATAATAATACATGTAATATAATAATAATAATGTCATATCATCATATGATCTTAAAAACAATTACCACATAATTCGTGTCGTTGAGTTCATACGATGACTAATCAGTGTAAGATTCCTTTCTCACTAACTAAGTTAAATTTATGGGTTATTATCGTTTAATACTGAAAAATCAGATCGAGAAAAAAATCAGAAAAATACATCGACAAAAATTTGAAAGAACAATAAGTTGAGCCAGATGCTTCGATAAGCACTCTGTGATCTTATTCATCTTGACAGCAGTCAATATATGGATAACGTTAGTGAAAGACTTTTTACAATCACAACAATTGTTATCTGTTTGGGCATTTCCCTGCTTGAGTTTCCATAGCTTTCGACCGATATCTCGTGTCAATAACGAAGCTTTCGAAATGTTTTATAAACCGGGAGTTTCTTCGGTTAACTGAAATAGAAAAATTACGTAAGTTATAGCTATGTAATAAGATCATATCTTTTTCTAACATATTGTAATTTATATATATAAATTTTAATATATTTTTTTAAATATTTATTTTTTATTTAATTTTATAATTATTTATATATTATATAAATTTAAAATTTAAAAAAGTTAATATATAATATATATTTTTTATATTGAATATAAATATATTATCGATAAATATTAAAAGCTAATGCTTAATTAATGTATTTGTGAGGTATACTCTAGGAATTCCTATAAATGTATTATTTGGCAATCAAATAGTACTAATAATTATAATTGTGTAAAAATAATAAAATGTGTAAACCATTTATGTCTGCTTTTTTAGGCTCAGAAATGAATCTGAAAGTTACAGCTTTTCTCTTTCTTGTGTCATTGGCTTTTTGTTCAGGTGATTTCTTGAGGTTTTTATAATTTTGATTTACAAAAAAGTAGTCAATTAATTACATTATGTAAAATATTTTCTATATAACGAAATAATTTGCGATATATAATTACAAAATATAATATTTAAATATAATATGTAATATCAAACATATTTAGATAATTATTCTACATTTCTTATGTTTTGAATGATTCAGGCGGCATCTGCTGGACAAAGTCAGTTGGAAAACAATTGGTCGGTTTAACCTATATTGAAAGTAAAGACATTGTGGATTGCCTCAGACAATGTTTCCAAAGAAGTGATTGCAATGCCGTAGACTGGGACATTGACTCACCATATAAGTGCTGGATTCAGACACAGGCAATCGCAGTTTCGACTTCAGACTTGAGGCCGTCTGGTTCTGTGACCAACTATATTTTGGATAGAAATTGTTTTAAATCTGTTATTGGCTTAGGTTGGTGGTCAAACGCAATATTTGTTGTTAATATTGAACTTTGTGCTAAATCTAGTGAACAGTTTATATATTATAAACAAAAGTAGTAATGATTTAAATAATGATATTAATTAATAAAATAACTATTAATATTACAAAATTATCTTATTCTAAAACTCGAAATTATCCAGTACCTCGAAATCGTTATACTTTCTTCAATATTAAATTATTATTATAATTATCCCCAAATTGATTCTAAACTAATTTTTTGAAATAAATTTCAAAATTTTCGCAATTTTCAATGGTACGGTAACACCAGGAGTTGGTGTTCAACTTCATTGTTTGTTTTTGATATAACAGTAAATATATAATAATAATAATAATATAATAATAATAATAATAAAATAATAATAATAATAATAATAATAATAATAATAATAATAATAATAATAATAATAATAATAATAATAATAATAATAATAATACTAATAATAATAATAATAATAATAATAATAATAATAATAATAATAATAATAATAATAATAATAATAATAATAATATTAAAATAATAATTTTAAAATAATAACAATTAGTAACGCTAATATTTTCACGCAGACAAAACTTGTTGGATTATTACGGCAGACTCCCACGTTTATGGACTTACGTATGTGAAAGATAAAAGTGAATCCGAGTGTCTTAACGAATGTCTCAGAAACAAAGATTGTAAAGTTGTTGATTGGAACAGCATAGACGCTGAGAAGTGCTTCATTCAGACAAGCAAAAATATAAGCGACCTGGTTCCAGCGCCAAAAGTGACTAATTACTTGCTGGGCGGAGAATGCCCCAAGACTCTGCCCTAAGATGGAACCGCCCAAGTATGAAGCTGGCTATTTTTCTAAAATCTCAAAAAATAAATATTTGATAAAGCATTTAAAGAATATAAAAAAAACAAACAAACCATGGAAATACTCTGAGGCTATGTTTGAGGCGCCATACAAATGTCGTTGGGTATAAACTAATATTGTTTATTTTATTATATGCGACAGGGCTTCTATTAAAATCTTTAAAGCTTGCTATTAAGATATTAGGTTTTTTTAAATTGTTTTTGTATTGAAATTACATAACAAATTTAGTTCAGTAATTATTTTCCAAACATTAAATTACAAATCATTTTGTTTCCAGTATCCAATCTCATCCTGCATGGAAGAATAGAGAATCTTTGGTCATACAAAATATCTAACATTACAAATTATAAACTTATAACTTTGATGTCATCTGGTGCATTTTTGTCTAAAGTTTAAATAAATGTAGCTTCAGGCTCTTGCTTATCGATTTCTAAAATTCATCTTATCATTCCGTTAAATCTTCTGTTTTAGACTCAACTTAAAAAAAAAAATAAAACTTCACTTTATTTTGAAACCAACTGAAATAAGATTGCATGACTAAAGTTTAACTCAAACGTACCACAAAAAAAATCATAACATAACAGCTTTATCATAACCAAATTGACACAATAACTTAGTGCCCGTGGACTCTCTGCCTAGGGGCCTGGAATTTCTGTCGTTGCCCTTGGGTATGTTTGTTCAAAGCAGATAGATGTGGTCCTGGTTGCTATCGGAATCTTTGTCGAGCTGACGATTTGCATCCAAACGATATGTGTGGCACAAAAGCTTGTCTGGAAAATGGCATAAAAACTGTTCAATCTCAAAACAGTTATAACTACTTATTAACAGTCATCCATGAAGACAAGGTAGATAAATTTAAGGTATTCCTAAATTTATTTGGTTATTAGAGCTATAAAGAGTGGTTATTACACAGATCCAGGTCTTCTTAACCATTATAAATAATTGTTACGCTATGTTGTGTTTTAAATTGGGAATAGCGTTCTAAACTTTAATTAAACTAAGTATTTCTCATTTTCGAGAATCAGGCACGTATAAGAATAAGACAATAGCGATGGATGAGGTTATGAAGATGATGTTGATGAAGAAGAATTTGGTGATAATGATGATGGCGATGATGGTGATGAAGAATTTGGTAATAATGATGATGGTGATTACGATGAAGATGAATATGGGAAGGACATTTATTTTTCTATTCTTTCACGCTTCAAGGTATTGGAAATCTTTTGTCTGGCATTTGCAAACAGTGACGAATATATTGAATTTCCAAATAATTATTTGAATATCAATTTGCCAATAAATTAAATTTCCAATTAAATATAAATAATTAAAATAATTAATTAAGGTGTAAATAAAACACATTAAGAGTCACAAGCAATCACATCGGAGCCAAAAGTTTTTTGTGGAATTTTAGTTTTAAATCAAACGCCAGATATCACAAGTAGAATCAAAATTTAACGCTGCTATGATGATGATTACAACAGTTATCATAATGATTACAGTAGTTGTGATAGTGATTCTGATGATTTAATTCCAGTTTCATATTGATCCTGCAAGGAAAAATGGAAAATCTTTGGTCAAACAAACATCACATGAATCATTTAACAATGAAAATTATAATCTTATGGCTTTAGTGTTATCTGGTGCATTTATGTTTAATGTTTAAATAAACTTAAATAGTTTCAAGGAAAGTTAGTTTCATGGGCTTAATAACGATTTTTAAAATTCGTCTTAACATTCCGTCAAGTTTCTGTTTTAGACAAAAATTTAAAAAATTAGAATTTCGCTTTATTTCGAAACCATCTGAAATAATTATATTATTATATATTATATTATAACTGAAATTTTATACTTCTCATTTTTCTTATTATCGTCTGCTGCGGATATTAATTCATAAAATGGCATCTGCCACTTAATCCGGTTGGTCGGTCAAGCGTGGTCATAAAACATTGTTTGCACAAAGACTGTTTTGTTTATATTATTTAATTAATCTTCATTAATGACTTAATAATGATTAAAGTTATTATTTTATTTAAATTATTCCATTATACCTCATTAACGACATAGTGCTGATTGCAATTATTAATTATTTCTCCTCCTTTATTTTATAATCTCCCGCCATTGATTTCTGGAATTGATATATTTTTGATCGGCCGCGAGTCAATTTTAAAACTACAAGCGTTATCATCGCATTGCAGGATATTAATCGATCGTTTGGTAATTAATTGTTGTTCGTCAATTAGTAGCTAATTAATTGTCTGGTAATAAATTATTAAGTAAACAGGTAGTTAAAGGGTTTGTTGATGAAGAAGCAACAGACGATTGTTCCTGTCGCTGTGTTGGTCCTTTTGATATTGTTACAGCTTCCGGGTGGTTAGAAGATGCATTCAGTAACATAAGACAATAGCGATGGATGAGGTTATGAAGATGATGTTGATGAAGAAGAATTAGGTGATAATGGTGATGATGATGATGATTATGATGATGGGAAGGACATTTTTTTCCTATTTTTTTACGCTTCAAGGTTTCAGAAATCTTTTGTTTGGCATTTGCCAACAGTGATGAATAAATTGAATTTCCAATTAATTATTTGAGTATCAAGTAGCCAATAAAGTAAATTTCCAAATAAATATGTAGATATTAATTAAAATAATTAGTTTAGGAGTAAATAAAACGCATTAAGACTCAAAAGCGATCACATCTAATCATAAAGATGATTGTGGTAAAACTTCAGTTTCAAATCAATCGCCAGATGTCAGAAGTAGAATCAAAATTTGACGCTGATATGATGATGATTATGATAATGAATACAGTAGTTGTGATAGAGATTCTGATAATGACGATGATATTTACAATGACAGTGGTGATGATGGTAATGATGACGTAGAAGCCGCCTTTGAAACATACCTGAGAATGATTAAACATAAGTTTTTGACAATATGGATGCACTTAGTAAAAGTCATGTTGATTATGATGATGATGATGATGATGGTCCTGGTGATGGCGATGATGATGGTGACGATGGTGATGACATCGAAGTAAGGCACGTGATGAACCAAATAACACCTTCAAAATTTACAATTTTTGGCATTGACATTCACACTAGAAAAAACATAAATAAACGTCAATCAGCTATTACATAGTACATCCGTTGACGAGGACGGTGACGATGATGATGACAAAGATGATGAAGTTAAAGGGGACGAAAAGTTAATATTATTATTATTTTTATTATTATTATTATTATTATTATTATTATTATTATTATTATTATTATTATTATTTTTATTATTATTATTATTATTATTATTATTATTATTATTATTATTATTATTATTATTATTATTATTATTATATTATTATTATTATTATTATTATTATTATTATTATTATTATTATTATTATTTTATTATTATTATTATTTTTATTATTGTTATAATTTTTTATTATTATTATTATTGTAATTGTTATTATTATTGTTAAAATTTTTATTAATGTTATTATTATTGTAATTGTTAATTATTATCTTTATTGTTATTATTATTATTAATATTATAAAAAATAAAATCCAGACGACCCCTTTGAATATGCCATTATTATCGATTAACGGATAAGAATTTATAATAAAATATTATAAAATTTAATGTAATAAAATTGTAGTTAAAAGTTTAATAATAGTTATATTAAATATATATTTATAATAATATTATTATATTAGATTTAACATAATAATCATATCATATCGTTTCATCATATGATTTGAAAAACAATGGTACAATGTTGTCGTTGTTAAGGCTGATCGAAGCTTCTGTAATATGTCAGATACTATTTATCTCGAAATCAAAGCAGGTGGCCTAGATGTTGTATATGCCGTTATAATCGATTAACGGATAAGAATTTAAAATAAAATATAATATTACATTGTAATAGAAATGTATAAGATTAAGTTAAGAGGTTAATAATAGTTATATTAAATATATTTATAATATTATTATTTTATTAGTTTTAATAATACATATAACATAATAATAATAATATCATATCATATCATCATATGATTTTAAAAACAATTACCACATAATTCGTGTCGTTGAGTTTATATTATAACTAATCAGTGTGAGATTCATTTCTCACTAACTAAGCTAAAATCATGCGTTACTATCGTTTCATTTTGTAAAGCTAAAGGAGTTGCTATTAGCGGTACAATGTTGTCGTTGTTAAGGTTATTGAGGCAAAGGCTGATCGAAGCTTCTGTAATATCAGTTGCTTTTTATCTCAAAATCCAAACAGGTGGCCCAGATGTTGAATATGCCATTATTATGGATTAACGGATAAGAATTTATAACAAATATTATAAAATTATAATGTAATAAAATTGTAGTTAAAAGTTTAATAATAGTTATATTAAATATATATTTATAATAATATTATTATATTAGTTTTAATAATACATATAACGTAATAATAATAATCCTATCTTATCATTTCATCATATGATTTGAAAAACAATGGTACAATGCTGTCGTTGTTAAGGCAAAGGCTGATCGAAACTTCTGTAATATGTCAGATACTATTTATCTCGAAATCAAAACAGGTGGCCTAGATGTATATGTCATTATTATCGATTAACGGAGAAGAATTTAAAATAAAATATAATGTTACAATGTAATAAAAATGTACTTAATAGGTTAATAATAGTTACTTCGACACTATTAGAAAGAACAGCAAGTTTAGCCAGATGCTTCGATAAGCATATAACTGGAGATCTAGCTATGTGGTTCCTCTATTCAAAAAAGGAATAAAAAGTGTAGTTTCAAACTATAGACCTGTGTCGTTGACATCGGTTTGCAGCAAAATATTAGAATCAATCATTAAAGACCATCTGATAGCTCACTTTTCAAGAAACGATCTTTTCGCTCAAAATCAGTTTGGATTTTTACCATCTCGTTCTACGACTCTCCAAATGCTCAGATTTATGGATACACTTACCAGTGCGGTGGAGGACGGAGATGAAGTCGATGTAATTTACACGGACTTGGAAAAAGCCTTCGATAAGATCTCGCATGAAAAGCTACTCTTCAAGCTAGAGAGATATGGGGTGCACCACATGGTGGTTGTGTGGATTGGTAATTATTTGTCGGGCCGGAGTTTCCAGGTGAGGGTCGGTGGGGAGCTGTCAGACTCGTTGCCTGTGACTAGCGGGGTCCCTCAAGGCAGCGTACTTGGTCCATTGCTGTTTCTCATATATATTAACGACATATACACAGTTTGTGAAAACTTATTCTTGTTTGCGGATGACACAAAAATATATAGAGTTATTAGCGAAGAGGAGGACTGCAGCAAGTTACAGGTGGACGTGGATAACGTAATTGATTGGTTCAACAGATGGCAAATGAAAGTTAATATGAACAAATGTTGTGCACTGCATGTAGGGGGGAAACACCACTTGAATAGCTACCAGCTATCAGACCTAGATGGAACAAAATATGAAATTCCAGTTTACAACTCGTTCACGGACCTTGGAATTATAGTAGATTCAGATTTAAAATTCAAAGAACACATTCTCTCACGGGTTAAGAAAGCAAATATGATGTTGGGTATCATAGCAAGAAATTTTAGATATCTGTCGGATTTTGCTTTCGTGGGTTTGTATAAGTCTTTGGTGAGGTCTCAGTTGGAATATGGAGTACAGGTGTGGAGCCCTTACAGACAGGGATTGATTGATGCGATAGAAGGGGTACAAAGAAGAGCTACAAGATTAAGACAATCCTGCAGGAACCTTCCTTACCAATTGAGACTAGAGAAACTGAAATTGCCAAGTTTGTGTTACAGAAGAAAAAGAGCTGATTTGATTTTGTTGTTTAAGTTGTTGACAAGTGGAACGAGAGATTTAGTTTGTCCTTCCCTTTCTGTCTGCACATATTCCAAGACCAGAGGACATGAAAGAAAACTGATGACAAGACTGGCCCACAAAGATTGCAGAAAGTTTTATTTTTGCAACAGAGTGGTCCAGGAATGGAACAGTTTGCCACAGGAGGTTGTGATGTCAAGGGATGTGGAAGAGTTTAAGAGAAACTTGGACGGTTTTTTTGTTAATAGAATTTACAATTTAGATTGAGGGGTTGGCGCACTGGTTTTCGTTTTGTTTTCGGTTTCGGCGAGGGGCCGTTGGCCTGAGCTGATTTTTTTCAAATAAACAAATAAATAAAGCACTCTGTCATCTTATTCATCTTGACAGCAGTCAATATATGGATAACGTTAGCAAAAGATTTTACGCTGTTTTTACAATAACAGTAATTGTTATCTGTTTGAGAGTTTTCTCTGCATGAGTTTCCACAGCTTATGTCCGATATCTCGTGTCAATAACGAAGCTTACGAAATGTTTTATAAACCGGAAGTTTCTTCGGTTAACTTCGGAAGTTAAAAATTTTCGTAAGTTATAGTAATAATAAGAT
This sequence comes from Whitmania pigra, assembly GCA_021613335.1. Lineage (NCBI taxonomy): Eukaryota > Metazoa > Annelida > Clitellata > Hirudinida > Haemopidae > Whitmania > Whitmania pigra. Next base: position 324,395 of record JAJTWR010000473.1, read on the forward strand.
GAAATCTTTTACTAATATAAATTTTAAATTAAAATTACTAATGTAATATATAGTAATAATATTTAGTATATTATTATATTTAATATTATCGGTATATATTAGGAGTTAATGCTTAATTAATTTCTTTGTAAGGTATACTCTAGAAATTCTTGTAGAGGTATTATTTGGCATTAAAATAGTAATAAAACTTAAAATATATAGCTTGAGTAAAGAAACCCTTTAAGTCTGTTAGTCTTTTTAGTCTCTTTCAGGCTAGCTCAGAAATGATTCTGAAAGTTACAGTTTTTCTTTTTCTTGTTTCATTGGCTCTTTGTTCAGGTGATTTCTTGAGGCTTGTATAATTTTGACTTAGAAAATTAGTTAATTAATTACATTATTTAAAACATTTTATATATTACTAAATAAATCGCTATGTAATTACAAAATATTATATTTAAATATAATGTGTAATATTAAACATATTTAGATAATTATTCTACATGTCTTATTATCCGTTTATTCAGGCTTCAGTTGCTGGACAAAGACAATTGGAAAACACTTGCCCGGTTTAACCAATGTTGAAAGCAAAGACATTGTGGATTGCTTCAGACAATGTCTCCAACGAAGTGATTGCAATGCCGTAGATTGGGATATCAAAACAACTCCCAAGTGTTGGATTCAGAAAACGGCATTTGAAGTTTCGACTTCAAAGTTGTTTCCTCACAGTACTGTGACCAACTATATTCTGGATAGAATTTGTTATAAAGATGTTGCTGGCTCAGGTTGGTGATGAAAAGCACTATTTGATTTAATTGAACTTTATGCTAAATCTCGTAAAAAGTTTATATCTTGTAAATAGATTTGCATATTAAATAATAAAATAACTATTAATGTTAGAAAAGTATATGATTCTAGAATTCGAAATTATCCAGTACCACAAAATCGTTGTTCTTTCTTCAATATTAAATTATTATTATAATTATCCCCTAATTGATCCTAAGCTAATTTTTAAAATAAATTTCAAAACTTTCGCAATTTTCAGCTGGTACGGCAACACCAGGAGTTGGTTGGTTCAACTTTATAGCTTGTTTGTGATATAACAGTAAATATAATAATAATAATAATAATAATAATAATAATAATAATAATATAATAATAATAATAATAATAATAATAATAATAATAATAATAATAATAATAATAATATAATAATAATAATAATAATAATAATAATAATAATAATAATAATAATAATAATAATAATAATAATAATAATAATAATAATAAGAATAATAATAATAATAATAATATGTAAAATAGTAACAATTAGTAAAGCTAATACTTCCATTCAGACACAACTTGTTGGATTGTTCAGCCAGACCACCACGTAAATGGACTTACAAAAGTGAACAAGCAAACTGTGTCCGAGTGTCTTAATGAATGTCTCAGCAACAAAGATTGTAAATTTGTTGATTGGGACAGCACAAAGGATATGAAGTGCTTCATTCAGACAAACAAAGATATAAACACCAACCTGATTCAATGGTCCCGAGTGACTAATTACAAGCTGAACGAGGAATGCCTCAAGGCTCTGCTCTTAGATGGAAGAGCCTAAGTATGAAGCTGGCTATTTTTCTAAAACCTAGAAATATTAATTTTTGATAAAGCATTTAAAGAATTAAAAAAAATCAAAACATGGAAATACTCTGAGGGTATGTTTAAGGCGCTTTAATGCTTGCTATTAAGATATTACTTTTTTAAATTTGATTATGTATCGAAATTACATGAATTTATTTCAGTAATTATTTTATGTTGCCAAACATTAAATTACAAATCATTCTGTTTCCAGAATCCAATTTCATCCTGCATAGAAGAATAATGAATCTTTGGTCATACAAAATATCTAACATTACAAATTATAAACTTATAACTTTGATGTCATCTGGTGCATTTTTGTTTAAAATTTAAGTAAATGTTGCTTCAGGCTCTTGCTTATCGATTTCTAAAATTCGTCTTAACATTCCGTTAAATCTTCTGTTTTAGAATTAACTTAAAAAAAGATAGAACTTCGCTTTATTTCGAAACCAACTGAAATAAGATTCCATGACTTAAAGTTAACTCAAACGTACAACAAGAAAATCATAACATAAAAGGAGTTGTCGTTAGCGGTAGAATGTTGTCGTTGTTAAGGTTCTTAAGACAAAAGCTGATCAAAGCTAATATGTTAGTTACTATTTATCTCGATATCAAAACAGGTGGTCTAGATGTATATGTCATTATTATCGATTAACGGATAAGAATTTCAAATAAATATAATGATATTACAATTTAATAAAAATGTAGTTAAAAGATTAATAATAGTTATATTAATTATATTTATAATAATATTATTATATTAGTTATAATAATACATTTAACATAATAATTGTTGTGACACCATCTTGGAGTTTTTGTACGAGAGTTGAACGATTGCGATTGCGCGTTGTGCGATGTTACATGCGAATACGGCACCCCGTCATAACAGCCCGACGTCAAAATAGCCCCGACAAAACAGCCCCGTCAATACAGCCCGGCGACAAAATACCCCAAGACAAAATAGCTCCGTCAAAACAGGTAAAATGGAAAATCTTTGGTCATACAATCATACGAAACATTTAACAATGAATGTTATAAACTTATTGCCTTCGTGATTAATGAGTGTCTGGTAATTCTCTTTGTGCAGATTACACACGTTAAAAAAGTTATTACAAAAATTACAATTACGATATTTTACTGTGAAATAACTTGAATGTTATCCATCCTGCAATATTTAATTAAATTTCAATAATTATTATTATTAAACAATTAAAATTTATCGTTAGCTTTTCCATTCATGTTCTATGATTGGTATGCATCTGGAGTGTCTGATTAAAGACTTTATCGAGGAGTTATACACATACAATTACACTTTACAAAAAAGCAATATTTTAAGTTAAAATTGGTTACATAGTTAATAATGCTATTTTATTTTTTATATAGGAGCAATGAATATTTTATAACTGTTAAAACAAACCAATGACTTAATAATTAATAAATATTAATCAATATTGATTATTCAATCAGTAACTTCATATGCAAAATATTTGATGCTTAAATTTTAAACTCACTGTCTTGGCCATCATAATTAAAGGAAGTTCACCTAACGTCGTCTGGGCAAATTGGGTCCTACAACATGAAATCGTAACAAAAACATGTTATATAGGTAGATGAGTCAGTTGTCATGAACCTGGAATCTTAAATAACTTAGATTTTTGCACAGTTCGGTGTCATAAAGTCTTTTTGAACAATCCGTGCCTTTTGAAACGCGGAATTTGCAAGATTTTGATAAATTCAAAATTGAGAGTGCTGATAGAAAATGAATCATCATATCACATCATGATAATAACCAAACCTGAATGAGTAAAGAAACCCTTTATGTCTGATTTTTCAGGCTAGCTCAGAAATGATTCTGAAAGTTACAGCTTTACTCTTTCTTGTGTCATTGGCTCTTTGTTCAGGTGATTTCTTGAGGCTTTTATAATTTTGACTTACAAAAATTAGTTAATTAATTACATCATGTAAAACATTTTAGATATTACTAAATAATTCGCGATACAATTATAAAATGAATTTCTTATTATCCGTTTTGAATGATTCAGGCAGCAACTGCTGGACAAACACAAATGGAAAACTCTCGATCGATATAACCAATGTTGAAAGCAAAGACATTGTGGATTGCTTCAGACCATGTCTCCAACGAAGTGATTGCAATGCCGTATATGCAGTTTCGACTTCAGATTTGGAGCCGTCTCTGGCTCTGGGCACAGGTGATTTCTTAAAGCTTTTATAATTATGATTAAAAATTTTGGTGCTAGCAATAACATCGTTTACTGATATAAAACGCTGTGATAAACTCTAAGTAATGTGCAATATAATTACAAAATACTATTAAAATATAATATGTGATATCTTATAAGTCCTTTTATTCATTTTGAATAATTCTGGCACAAGCTATATAATTACAACATGAACTGAAGTGAAACACTGTTAATAATTTGCATTATAATTACAAAATGATAACAACATATATAATAAATTTTTGTAATTATAAGTCTTATTACCCGTTTTAAATAAATCAGACAGAATCTGCTGGTCAAAGACAGAAGGAAGCTATTTTCCTGAGTCAACTAATAGTAGTGGCTGGAACCTCGACATTTGCTTCAGATTTTGTCTTGGCTAAAGTGATTGCTATGTCGTAGACTGGGACAACGGAACATCCGATAACTGTTGGCTTCTTTGTCGTGAAGTTCCAGATGATCCTTTTTCTTTTGGTCGACTTCCAGAAGCCTCATGATACTAAAACCAGCTATATTTTGGATAGAGATTGTTACGCTTCAGTCAGTGGCTTAGGTTGGTCACTTAATCCTGAAACTTTGTTTCAGCACATCCATGTGTTTGAGCTAAATATTGTTTATTGAATTTTGTATATTTTGAATTTTGAATCCTGAATAATTCGTATGATTTAAATAGAATGAAAATTTTATTAGTGATTTAAATAACGTTATTGTTATTATATAGTACTATTACTTATACAAAATTATCTGATTAAAACATTTAAAATCATCTATTTTCTCAAAATTACCTTACTTGATCCGCCATTAAGTTTTCCTAATTTATTTTGAATTAATTTAAAAATAAACCTTCAACAGCTTTGCGAGAATCAGGATTTTTAATACCAGAATATTGTGAGTTTAAGTTTTGCATTCGTTTGTGATAAAATTATAATATAATAATGAAAAATATTGATATATTCACGCTTTACAACGTTACATTTCTATTAATTTATAGGCTTGCTAAGTTTATTCGTACAGATATAATTTGCTGAACTGTGATCGCAAACAACTGCATAGCAGGACTTGAGTTTGTGGACCATAGAAGAATCGAATTTTGTTTTTATGAGTCTATCGGTAACGACGCCTGTCAAACCGCTAGTTTTGACAACAGTAATTTGAAATGCTCAAATCAAAAAAAAAGTTCTAGACATTTCAAAGACCGAATCTTGTCCATCAACGACAACTTTTATTCTGAACAGTGAATGCCTCAAATCTCTGCTCTTAAATGGAAGTCGAAGTATGAAGCTGACTATGATTATTAAAATTTCGACAAACCATTTTTATTATTAGGCAATGAAACACGTGGTTGTAATGTGCGAAAGGCTTTGATTTAAAATCCCAATTATTACTATAATAATAATAGATTTGCCAATTTTTGATAATTGGTTTTCTTACCATAATTTAATGAATTTATTTCAGTAATTATGAAATTATACCAATAATTAGTTAAATTAAAAAAAAATTTAATTCCAGTTTCATATTGATCCTGCAAGGAAAAATGGAAAATCTTTGGTCATACAAAGATCACACGAATCATTTAACAATGAAAGTCATAATCTTATGGCTTTAGTGTGATCTGGTGCATTTATGTTTAATGTTTAAATATACTTACATAGTTTCAAGGAAAGTTAGTTTCATGGGCTTAATAACGATTTCTAAAATTCGTCTTAACATTCCGTCAAATTTTCTGTTTTAGACTAAACTTAAAAAGGATTAGAATTTCGCTTTATTTCGAAACCATCTGAAATAAGATTCTATTCTGGGCTGACTGGTTTCGACATCCGACATCATATAACATCTTAACATTTGACTTAATAATATTACACGATTACACTTATATTATTATTATTATTATTATTATTATTATTATTATTATTATTATTATTATTATTATTATTATATTATTATTATATATTATTATTATTATTATTATTATTATATTATTATTATTATTATTATTATTATTATTATTATTATTATTATTATTATTATTATTATTTTTTACGTTTATTTTCTTGGCCAAACAAATGTTTAAACTCGATCGCAGACGATGTAAAAAACCTCAACGAATATTTAAAGTCCCCCTTCTGGGCCTGAGAGAACCCCGGGACATAATGCGCAAACCACAGTACCATCGACATTAAAAAAAACAATCCGTACAATACATAATAAATGTCCTCGCTACAATTGGATTATCGCTCTCGTGAAAGTTTCGCTAAAATGACTACGAGAAGTTTTAAAGATTTTAAAAAATACCAAGAATGCGAAATGTGTGGAAGTGTCGAGGGTTTGAATCTAAACCAAATTTGCAAGAACTGTGTGCGAATGAAAGAAGTCGTCGAAAGACTTGAACAACTCATCGGTATCAATAAGGAACAAAGTCAAAAAATCGAGTTGCTCGAGAAAACGTTGGAGACTATAGAAAGCGGCAAAGTAGGAGGAGATCTTGTGGAAAATAAAATTTCAAAGCTGGAGAGAAAGTAGAGAGCTTACTTGTCTCAGTCGAGGCTGACATGACAGCCGAAGCTGGTAGTAAAAGCAAGGGTCTTGCATGGACAGAAATTGTAAAGAAAAGAGTAAATGCAAAATTGAAAACAATTGAAGACAGAGTACAAGTTGTGGACAAAAAAATCAGTATAGCAAAAACCATTGCTCAGGAGGAAGTCGAAAGAGAAAAGAGAAGGAACAACATTATACTTGTCGGGGCTGTTTTGTCTTGAGCTATTTTGACGCCGGGTTATTTTGACGGGGCTGTTTTGTCGGGGCTATTCTGTCGCCGGGCTGTTATGACGGGACACCAATAAAAACATGTTATATAGGTAGATGAGTCAGTTGTCATGAAGCTCAAATCTTAAACATTTTTGCAACATTCGTCATCATAGACAGATCATAATCTTCCTCGGGATGATCAGAGACACATGTCTAATGCAGTTTTGCCTTTTATCAACTTCTATTTCTTCGATCTACACAAAGGAGTTGCTATTAGTGGTACAATGTTGTCGTTGTTAAGGTTCTTGAAGCAAAAGCTGATCGAAGCTTTTGTAATATCAGTTACTTTTTATCTCGAAATCCAAACAGGTGGCCTAGATGTTGAATATGCCATTATTAACGATTAACGGATAAGAATTTATAATAAAATATTATAAAATTATAATGTAATAAAATTGTAGTTAAAAGTTTAATAATAGTTATATTAAATATATATTTATAATAATATTATTATATTAGATTTAATAATACATATAACATAACAATAATAATCATATCATATCATTTCATCATATGATTTGAAAAACAATGGTACAATGTTGTCGTTGTTAAGGCTGATCGAAGCTTCTGTAATATGTCAGATACTATTTATCTCGAAATCAAAGCAGGTGGCCTAGATGTTGTATATGCCGTTATAATCGATTAACGGATAAGAATTTAAAATAAAATATAATATTACATTGTAATAGAAATGTATAAGATTAAGTTAAGAGGTTAATAATAGTTATATTAAATATATTTATAATAATATTATTATATTAGTTATAATAATACATGTAATATAATAATAATAATGTCATATCATCATACGATTTTAAAAACAATAATCAGTGTAAGATTCCTTTCTCACTAACTAAGTTAAATTTATGCGTTATTATCGTTTAATATTGAAAAATCAGATCGAGAAAAAAATCAGAAAAATACATCAACAAAAATTTGAAAGAACAACAAGTTGAGCCAGATGCTTCCATAAGCACTCTGTGATCTTATTCATCTTGACAGCAGTCAATATATGGATAACGTTAGTGAAAGACTTTTTACAATTACAACAATTGTTATCTGTTTGGGCGTTTTCCTTGCATGAGTTTCCATAGCTTTCGACCGATATCTCGTGTCAATAACGAAGCTTTCGAAATGTTTTATAAACCGGACGTTTCTTCGGTTTTCTGAACTAGAAAAATTACGTAAGTTGTAGTAATGTAATAAGATCATATCTTTTACTAACATATTGTAATTTTAATATATATTTTATATATGTATATATATTATATAAATTTAAAATTTAAAATTAAAAAAATTAATATATAATATATATATTTTATATTTAATATAAATATATTATCGATAAATATTAAAAGCTAATGCTTAATTAATGTATTTGTGAGGTATACACTAGGAATTCCTATAGAGGTATTATTTGGCAATCAAATAGTACTATCAATTAAAATATATAAAATGTGTAAAGAAACCATTTATGTCTGCTTTTTCAGGCTTTTTTAGGCTCAGAAATGAATTTGAAAGTTACAGCTTTTCTCTTTCTTGTGTCATTGGTTTTTTGTTCAGGTGATTTCTTGAGGTTTTTATAATTTTGATTTTCAAAAAATTAGTTAATTAATTACATTATGTAAAATATTTTCTATATAACGAAATAATTTTGTTATATAATTACAAAATATAATATTTAACTATAATATGTAATATCAAACATATTTAAATAATTATTCTACATTTCTTATGTTTTGAATGATTCAGGCGGCATCTGCTGGACAAAGTCTGTTGGAAAACAATTGGTCGGTTTAACCTATATTGAAAGTAAAGACATTGTGGATTGCCTCAGACAATGTTTCCAAAGAAGTGATTGCAATGCCGTAGACTGGGACACTGACTCACAATATAAATGCTGGATTCAGACACAGGCAATCGCAGTTTCGACTTCAGACTTGAGGCCGTCTGGTTCTGTGACCAACTATATTTTGGATAGAAATTGTTTTAAATCTGTTATTGGCTTAGGTTGGTAGTCAAACGCAATATTTGTTGTTAACATTGAACTTTGTGCTAAATCTAGTGAACAGTTTATATATTATAAACAAAAGTAGTAATGATTTAAATAATGATATTAATTAATAAAATAACTATTAATATTACAAAATTATCTTATTCTAAAACTCGAAATTATCCAGTACCTCGAAATCGTTATACTTTCTTCAATATTAAATTATTATTATAATTATCTCCAAATTGATTCTAAGCTAATTTTTTAAAATAAATTTCAAAACTTTCGCAATTTTCAGATGGTATTGTAACACCAGGAGTTGGTGTTCAACTTCATTGTTTGTTTGTGTTATAACAGTAAATATAATAATAATAATAATAATAATAATAATAATAATAATAATAATAATAATAATTAATAATAATAATAATAATAATAATAATAATAATATAATAATAATAATAATAATAATATTAAAATAATAATTTTAAAATACTAACAATTAGTAACGCTAATATTTTCACGCAGACAAAACTTGTTGGATTATTACGCCAGACTCCCACGTTTATGGACTTACGTATGTGAAAGATAAAAGTGAATCCGAGTGTCTTAACGAATGTCTCAGAAACAAAGATTGTAAAGTTGTTGATTGGAACAGCATAGACGCTGAGAAGTGCTTCATTCAGACAAGCAAAAATATAAGCGACCTGGTTCCAGCGCCAAAAGTGACTAATTACTTGCTGGGCGGAGAATGCCCCAAGACTCTGCCCTAAGATGGAACCGCCCAAGTATGAAGCTGGCTATTTTTCTAAAATCTCAAAAAATAAATATTTGATAAAGCATTTAAAGAATATAAAAAAAACAAACAAACCACGGAAATACTCTGAGGCTATGTTTGAGGCGCCATACAAATGTCGTTGGGTATAAACTAATATTGTTTATTTTATTATATGCGACAGGGCTTCTATTAAAATCTTTAAAGCTTGCTATTAAGATATTAGGTTTTTTTAAATTGTTTATGTATTGAAATTACATAACAAATTTAGTTCAGTAATTATTTTCCAAACATTAAATTACAAATCATTTTGTTTCCAGTATCCAATCTCATCCTGCATGGAAGAATAGAGAATCTTTGGTCATACAAAATATCTAACATTACAAATTATAAACTTATAACTTTGATGTCATCTGGTGCATTTTTGTCTAAAGTTTAAATAAATGTAGCTTCAGGCTCTTGCTTATCGATTTCTAAAATTCATCTTATCATTCCGTTAAATCTTCTGTTTTAGACTCAACTTAAAAAAAAAAATAAAACTTCACTTTATTTTGAAACCAACTGAAATAAGATTGCATGACTAAAGTTTAACTCAAACGTACCACAAAAAAAATCATAACATAACAGCTTTATCATAACCAAATTGACACAATAACTTAGTGCCCGTGGACTCTCTGCCTAGGGGCCTGGAATTTCTGTCGTTGCCCTTGGGTATGTTTGTTCAAAGCAGATAGATGTGGTCCTGGTTGCTATCGGAATCTTTGTCGAGCTGACGATTTGCATCCAAACGATATGTGTGGCACAAAAGCTTGTCTGGAAAATGTCATAAAAACTGTTCAATCTCAAAACAGTTATAACTACTTATTAACAGTCATCCATGAAGACAAGGTAGATAAATTTAAGATATTCTTAATTATATTTGTTTATTAGAGCTATAAAGAGTTGTTATTAAACAGGTCTTCTTAACCATTATAAATAATTGTTACGCTATGTTGTGTTTTAAATTGGGAATAGTGTTCTAAACTTTAATTAAACAAAGTATTTCTCATTTTCGAGAATCAGGCACGTATAAGAATAAGACAATAGCGATGGATGAAGTTATGAAGATGATGTTGATGAAGACGAATTTGGTGATAATGATGATGGTGATGATGATGAAGATGAAGATGGGAAGGACAT
>JAJTWR010000473.1:342500-345000 GCA_021613335.1 Whitmania pigra
ATGATAATGATGATGATGATGGTACTGATGATGATGGTGGTTGTGATGACGATGATGGTTGTGATGGCAACTATGTCAAAGGAATTACAATGAATGAAAGAAAATTGTCGAATGCCACGGACAACAACACTGACACAACATGCACAACTACAACCACGACAATGGAACAATAACAGCAACTACATTAAGAACCACAATACAACAACAACATCATCAACACTCAACAACAACAACATTATTGTATTGAGAAAATGTATCCTAACCTTCCAATCTTGTTGCTAGAAGACGACTCAAAGTTATGCATTTCCATAAAAAAAGAAGACAGTAACTTCGAATTAATTTATAAATTCCACCTCCCCATTCGGTAACCAGATCCAAATGATCACAAAAAAATTACTGGAGAATATTCGCAGGCAATCGTCCACTGTTCGATCCGATTTCCGATGCGCAATTCAACGCGAATGTCGTTCGATTTCACAACTCCAACCTCCGCTCTCGATCGGCTGAAATTCTAAAATTAATGTTAGCACGAAATCGTTAGCTCGGTTTCTCACAGCTCAACAATAACAGCAACAACAATAGCAACAACAACAGCAACAACAATAGCACGAGCGAATGGAGGACTTTTAAGAGGCTCTTGAAACGGTTCGAAGGATGTAAATGTAAATCGTTTTAAACTACTGTCGTACTACAATAACAACCACAACTACTATTATTATTATTATTATTATTATTATTCTTATTATTATTATATTATATTATTATTATTATTATTATTATATTATTATTATTATTATTATTATATTATTATTATTATTATTATTATTATTATTATTATATTATTATTATTATTATTATTATTATTATTATTATTATTATTATTATTATTTTATTATTATTATTATTATTATTATTATTATTATTATTATTATTTATTATTATTATTATTATTATTATTATTATTATTATTATTATTTTATTATTATTATTATTATTATTATTATTATTATTATTATTATTATTATTTTTACTATTATTATTATTATTATTATTTTTACTATTATTATTATTACTACTACTACTACTACTAGTATTACAAACAAGCCTGTGCATTTAAAGTGTGTGTTTATTTTTAATCGACTTCTGGCTATTGTTATTGATATTGTTGTTATTGTTATTATTATGATGGTGATAATGATGACGGCGATGATGATGACGATGATTATTATTTTATTTTATTATTTGTTTGGCTTTTTAAATGATTTTTATAGACTTATCAAAAATCGAACAATACAAAAGAGTCTCAACGAAAATCGAAAATATAACATCCATTAGAATATAGAATTAATTAATTAAATTATTCTCATTAATTATCCTCATTCAGAACCTGTGTTAAGCCTCATGCTGTTGGTGAAACTGTTTGGATGAAATAAAAAGAGTCATGTTCGTGGTCGCTTTGAAGTTGAAACAGAAACTACGGAATTTTCTTAAACAAATACAAATTTTCAAGCTTTAATCTTACATCATCATCGTCACCGTCAGCATCATCGATATCATTTGATGCTGATCATGATAATCATCGTCATCGTCATCGTCATCATCGTCATCATTATCATCTGAAGTGTAGTCTTCACAAAATAATCTTAAAATGTGCACCGAATGTCGCTACGAATTCCAAGGATGTTGAAGTAGAACAGTCGAGAAAAGCGGCAATACGTCGTCATCATCGTCGTCGTCATCGTCGTAATCGTCATCATCGTCATCGTCGTCATCGTCGTCATCATCATCATTATCATAGTCGTCATTTGTCACAAGAACCAATTCGTGAGCTCGAGAAAGACTTAAACAAAGCTTTTTGTGCTGTATTTCAGTTGAACGTAGACGACGACGATGATGATGATGATGATGATGATTATGTCGATGATGAGGTTGGTGGTGATGACGATGAAGCTGGAGAGGATGCAGATGATGATGGTGAAGGTGACTGTGATGATGATTATCAAGGTGATGAAGGCGATGATGAAGATAACGTTGCAGATGATTTCGATGGCGATGTTGTCTATGATGATGATGGTGGTGATGATGGTGATTCAGTCCATCCAACATTTTCCTAACTGTGGCAGCTACAGTTACACACATTGTGAAGTACACATTGTGAATTACGTCATTGCGAACTCGTGATTTCGCAGACTTGAGAGTCATGAAGGAGATCGCTGAGCTTGTCGATGACTTTTTGGACGATCTGCTTTCTGTCTCAGATGATTGTGTCTGGCGTCGTCCATGAATGCTTTTATGAAGGCAAGTATACTCCTCTACCCATGCGCGCCTCGGGAATTCCATCTCCTACTGCATTCAGAACAATTTGCAAGAGCGGCTGAGAAATGGCACATCACATGACTATCCGCAGAGAAAGGCAGCCTGTAATGTATCCTTTTGCAGAATAATGCCTAACAAAACTATTGAATTATTCTTAAAGCACTTCAATTACTTCTCCGGGTAC
>JAJTWR010000473.1:352500-357500 GCA_021613335.1 Whitmania pigra
TGTTTTTAAAGAGTGGACCTGCCATTCAAAAGACTGTAAATATGAATATAAATTAAATAATAATATAATATTAAAATTATATTGCCCAATTAGGTCGGCGTCGTCGTCGTCGTAGTCCATTGCACTGGTTGAGTTGATCTTATCTTATTGGCAGGGATCGTATGTAATAGAAAGTTGTCTTGGATGACTGATGGTAATTTTCATCAATAGTTGTTTGTTAAGCAATGATTTTTATTTTTATTTTTATTTTTATTTAAATTTTATTATTAACCATTATTCTCTGATCAAGCTTTAAATTTCATAGCAAAGTATGGATCGAGTGTCAACTGCATGGTATTTGTATTTTGAATTATAGCATTTCATACATTCAAAATACTTCGTCGCAATCATTATCATCATCGTCATCATCGCAATCATCATCATCATCATCATCATCATCATCATCATCATCGTCATCACAGATAATTTCAAAAACGACAACTCAATATTTCATCAATTTAACAATTTATTCGAAAATCAAATGGTAAATGTTTCATAAATGTTTGACCAACTGATGTGGAATCAAAAAAAACTTAAATAATGAAATTGAAGATTCAACTTAGGTTTCCACTTAAAGGCACTGGCATGGTCGTTATTAACAATAACATGTTTCAAGCGCGCAGACCAAACATCGAAGAGTTATAACTGCAATGATAATCAATACAATCCCCAAGAGCTTGTATCTCTTTTTCATTTTTCCCTCGGAAAAAAATTCATTCCATAAATTATCTGGTATTGGTTCATACAGAAAACTATCCAATGGCATACAAACCAAACCATATATGGCAAACAATACAAGAAACATAATGAGAATGGATTTTAGTATAAGCTTTATCATTGTTATTGTTATATAAGTTGTTTGTTATAATTGTTGCATGTGTTGTAAGTTTGATGCTGTTGTTGTAAATCTTGTTCGTTATTACTGTTGTATATCAGGTTTGTTATTACAGACTGGACCAACCATTCGAAAGACTGTAAATGTGAATTAAAAAATTATGTTACATAAAAATATAATATTAAAATTATATTGCGTAAATATAATAAAGAATTATATAATATTAAAATTATATTGCGTAAATATAATAAAGAATTATATGATATTAAAATTTTAGATGAAAGCATTTGTAATTTTCAATTAATTTCAAGATTTAAAAATTATTTGAAAATCTGGCTTGAATAATTCGCTTTCACTCATCCTTATTTTCATCAGTGTCGTCTTTCTCGTCGTTATCATGGTCATCATCATCGTAATAGTCATCATCAGCATCATCGGTGTCGTCATTGTCGTCGTCGTCGTCATCATGATCACCACCATCACCACCATCACAGACAAGTTTGAAAATTACAGCTCATTACATCATTAATTCAACAATTTATTTGAAACTCAAATGATTAACGTTTTATGAATTAATCAACTGAAATGGAATAAAAAAAAGCTTAAATAATTAAATTGAATATTCAACGATAATTTCAATTAAGACAATTAAGAGTCTTGATGATGTAGAACAAGAACGCATCATACATCATACATCAAACACTCACGTAATAATTAACAATAATAATTCCAACAGTAGCAACTGCAACGATGAACGTAAACTATGTCAACAACTTCCAACACTTTTTCCTGCATTCTGTCGTAAAATATACAAAAAACGCCTAAAATTAGCAGCCCTAATAATAATAAAAATTATATTGCGCAAAATATCTGCAAGCTTTCAAGCAATTTTTTTCAAATTGAATTTAATTTCAAGATTTACAATTTATTTTCATTTATTTTAAAATTTGGTTTTAATACTTGTTTTTCATTTATCTGCCTCTTAATCATCATCATCATCATCGTCGTCATCGCCATCATCATCACCACAGATATATATTCGAACATTACAAATCACAATTCCATCAATTCAAAAATTTATTTAAAAACAAACGATAATTTCCTTTTGAAAATATCAAATGAAATGGAAAATCTAAAAAAAAAAAATTAATAATTGAAAACTCGATGATGATTTTCATGCAGGAAGAAGCCATGGTCTTGTGATGCAAACCAGTGCAATAGCAAAAATTCGACTGCTAATTACTAAAACGATAAACGTCGTAATGATCATCATCATCGTTGTCATTGTTGTTGTTGTTGTTGCTGTTGTTGTTGTTGTATATCTTGTTTGTTACTGAGAATTGGACCTGCCTTTCAAAATACTAAATATGAATATGAATAAAAATACATAATAATATAATATTAAAATTTTATTGCATAATTTTAATAATTAATTGTATATTTTTGAAATTATGTTATATATAAATTTAAGATGAAAGCGTTTATAATTTTGAAATAATGACAAGATTTAGGATTTATTTTCATTTATTTTTAAATGTGGTTTAAATAATTTGTTTTCATTCATCCATCTTTTCAGCATAATCATCATCATCATTATCATCATCTTCCTTCTCCTTTTTCTTGATGTCACTGAGAAAATGGCGGCAGGATTTCCGTGATTCGTGCAAAGTTTTTTTCGTTTTCACGCGGATTAGTAATGGATGGATGGATTGATGGATGGATGGATGGATGGATGGATGGATGGATGGATGGATGGATGGATGGATGGATGGATGGATGGATGGATGGATGGATGAAATGAGTAAGCGGACGAAGATACGGCTTGATTTAAAATGGATTCCTAATTAAAAGATTAAAAACCTAATCAGCTCGATTGTCCATGACTGAAGCAAGGCGTCAGAAATCCCGCTAATGGAAAATCTCGAAATCCTTAAAAAACAGAAACAAGGAATACCGAAAACCGAAAGCGAATCTAATTCCTAATCCGGGACCGAATTCACAGATCATTGGGTATAAAACGAACAAAGAAAAAAAATTTAAAATAAAAATTGGATGCTCCTTAAACTTCATTAAATACGAAACGTCTGCCATCTTGGATAGGATCTTGAGAATAAATTCCTTTTAAATTAAGGGGAATAAAATCCAGATTAAATTTTTTTTCATTTTTTTTCAAATTAAATGAATAAAATGTCGACTGAACATGGACATCTATTCGAACGGATAATTTGATTTTAGATATTTTCCAATCAATGTATGAAGTTATGTTAATTTATTTAATAATGAATAACAGTAATAATATTTATCAATACTCTATTTTTATTTACTAATAATTTATTATTAAAGAAAGCAAGCCATTACATAATTATCACTTTATAATTTCTATCCGTATTATTTATTAATATGAAGGTTAATATTCTTTACAATTTATTAATATTATTCCTTTTTTTTCAAAAATCGATTTTGTAATTCATTGCATCTTAAATTGAGGCCCATGTTGCAAAAATGAAAATTGAAAAAAAAAATATTAATAAAAAAAGTCATTAAAGTTTTATTTTCTGAATAATTAAATAATTATTTAATAATTAAATACTTAATTGATCAAAAATTAAAGTTAATTATAATTAAATTTCAAATAAGTAAATAAAATAAAGCGAATTAAAATTCAGTCACACAGAAGCACATTTAGGAATGCCTGCAGAGGACTCCTAGAGAATTGCAATGCATCTAATCCGGCACGCACAAACGGACAACAGCACGTTATCGGATGCATGGATGCACACACATCAGATGAATTTAACACCACCTACTTAGATACAACAATGCATGGAAGTAAGCAAACAGAGGGTATACAAAAGCTTGCAAACAAATCGAAGACAAACATATACAAAAGGTGTCGAGGACACATTGAACTCTAGCACATAGCACTATTCCATCAGATTCAAAAGGACTAACGCAGCGACAAAGAAATAATCATGAATGCAACTGACTACAAAGACAAAGACCCAGTGACTGCATACAAATGAAGTTCAAAAATAAAATTTCTACAGAACGCAGAAGGCAATCGATCGAGTCAATAATATACTTCCTATCTCAATCTGGATTAAAAAGATATCGTGCAGCACAAAAGATCATTCCACCCTACACTCCTCCCAGCAATACATACAAGCCAGTAAGCACCTAGGGGCAGTACATAACCCCCTAAAGATAGTACCATGGATCGACTAGATCAAAGGACAGCCGGGATAGGTCAGCCAGTACTCCAGAGTAGTTTCGAGGCAATAATTATTGGAAAAACATGAGTATTTTCCAAGAAATTGTTTCGGGTTTTTCAGTTTGATTCCTCTGAAGGTATTCGATGATTTTGTTTTTCATGCTTTGTTTTACTAATAGAATATGAACGTGGTATTGCATAATTTGGTTTTGTTAGCGACTCACTCACTCACTCACTCACTCACTCACTCACTCACTCACTCACTAACTCACTCACTCACTCACTCACTCACTCACTCACTCACTCACTCACTCACTCACTCACTCACTCACTCACTCACTCACTCACTCACTCACACACTCACTCACTCACTCACTCACTCACTCACTCACTCACTCACTCACTCACTCACTCACTCACTCACTCACTCACTCACTCACTCACTCACTCACTCACTCACTCACTCACTCACTCACTCACTCACTCACACTCACTCACTCACTCACTCAGTCACTCACTCATCCCCTTCCGAAAACCCGAAGACAGAAAGCAAGACATACTCAGGCCATCGCTCGCTCCTTGCAATCAGTCTGACAAAAGGTCAAACAGTGGATTTATGACTTCAAATGCGGTACTCATCTTAACTAAAGAGGAGGAATTTACGACCAACATCGATGGTCGCTTTGTGGCGGACCTGGATTAAGAGGAAGATGGCATGGGTCGACGGGTGGAAATGTCTGTGGCTGGTTGGTTGGATGATGGATGGATAGATGGATGGATGGATGGATGGATGGATGGATGGATGGATGGATGGATGGATGGATGGATGGATGGATGGATGGATGGATGGATGGATGGATGGATGGATGGATGGATGGATGGATGGATGGATGGATGGATGGATGGATGGATGGA
>JAJTWR010000473.1:360000-380000 GCA_021613335.1 Whitmania pigra
AAATTCTTTTCAATCTCTATATTTTCGCCCTCCACCATCCAAAAATAAGGAAGTCGAACCTATTATCGTCAACATCCCGTCACGAGATTCATGAGAGTCTTTTTGTTTATTTTTCTGTTTTTTTCTGTTTTTTTTTGTCCATTGTCGAGTTTTTGAATTCCAGCGTCAGACAAACGCTTTTCCAGGTCCATGAAAAGAAGAGGCGACAAGATTGATGATCTGCGTGGAAGTATTCGACGCTGGCGACTGCGACTGCACGAGCAGCTGCCGCCGAGGAAGCCAGCGCGGCTGGCGACAAATCGATGGTGCTAGTGACCGATTAAAGATAAAAAATAACGGTCGTGATAGTGATGATTATAATTACTTTCTGTTGTTATTTGAATCTTTTTTTAATTAATTGAAAGTTGTGTATTTAGTTGTAATTTAATTATGATTAATAATAGATTATATTATGCATGTTCAGTTATAATTTAATTATTACTAATGATAAATTGTATTAATATATGTTCAGCTATAATTTAATTTTAATTAATAATAAATTATTTTATATATGTTCAGTTATAACTTAGTTATAATTAATAATAATTTATTATGTTGTTTTTATTCTTCTTGTGTCTATTATTCAAATTATTCTCATAATAGAGCGAGTGCACTAGACGCCCTGGCGCTATCCTCAACAACAAACGAAGAACAATCGAGATTTTAAAATATTTATAGAAAAAATTATTTTCACATTTGAAAATTCTATCTTTAGATAATTTTTATTTATTTGTATATAAAATAAAACATTTGAAAACAATTTCTTCTTCTTCAAACAATCCCTGTCTCCATTTACATTTTAATCTTCCGTCAGGCGAGATTTTCAAGGACTCGATGTTGAGGCGCCAAAGAACGGATTGAGAGGCAGACGACAAGCATGCAATTCTGGCCGACCTTAATACCGTGGTCAATGAAATCGACCATTTCTTTTCAGGCCAAACGGCATCAGTTAATCTCGCTTGCTACCCAAATCTACCCTCAGCTACCCACATCTTCTCACAACTACTTATACTTATTTAAAATAACTGCTCCCATCTTCTTAAGTAAGCTTTAGGGAATCACCTGGATACCATCTAGGTGTCCGATTTCCAGTTTTTGCAAAACCTACAGCTGAGGATGTTTCTGTGAAATTGTTTTTGGTGAAGTAGGGGTGATTCGGTTGGTCCAGCCTGCCCATTTTCTGCCCATTTTCTGCCCATTTTCTGCCCATTTTCTGTCCATTGTCTGTCCATTGTCTGCCCATCTTTGTCTTGGTCTACCACTCTCAGAACATCTGGCATTTCTGATATCTGCCTTTCCATGTCAAACTTTCGTACCGAGCGATTTTTCAATTGACGTTATTTTTAGAATTCTCAAACAACCTTGACCGATGAAAAGGTTGTCGGAATCGACGTTTCAATGCTGTCCTTTGTATTTATTTATATTTCCCTTTGTCTGGTCGGTATAAAAGTGAGTGAATGGATGGATGGATGGATGGATGGATGGATGGATGGATGGATGGATGGATGGATGGATGGATGGATGGATGGATGGATGGATGGATGGATGGATGGATGGATGGATGGATGGATGGATGGATGGATGGATGGATGGATGGATGGATGATGGATGGATGGATGGATGGATGGATGGATGGATGGAGGGATGGATGGATGGACGGACGGACGGACGGACGGATGGATGAATGGATGGATGGATGGATAAAAGAACAAACGGATGTTTGTTCATTCCAAACGAACGAATGGATGAAATGCATGGATGCATTAGCCCATTAGCCAATAATCAATAATTTATGTTTTGTTTATTTTCCAAACATTGTTTTTTTTCTTCACAAATCTCGGCCTTTCAGGTTTGGATTCCGTTCCGATTTTCAAATTTCTAGTAAATAGAATAAAAATGGAAAATATTTTAAATATCAACAATATAATAATTGTTGCAAATATACATTTTAATTAATTTTAGCAATAGAATATAAATAATATATTCTTCACCATCACCAAATTAACATAAGATTTGGACAGGTTGGTTTGAAATTTCTGTCGACGCCATAATAAATAAAAAAGTTACTAAATTGCAAAATTCTTATTCCAACAATTCCGGCTTTCATAATTCTCGCATCATGACAACAAATCTAAGCAAACATTAAAAAAATACAAAATGCAGAACAGAAAAAAATATATTCCTTTTCAAGGAAAACAAATAAAATAAAAAAAAAGAAAAATAAATAAAACAGAAAAAGAATTTTTGAAAAAATCTCCGATAAATTAAATGGAATCCTAGACTCGCAGTGGTCCATTAAGATCTTGGATTTGAAATTTGTTTTTTTTTCTCTTTTCAAGAATTATTCCACACGTTCTAGAAACTCTTATTAAAAGGGAGTGAAGGAGTGCAAACTTTGGGGGAATAGAGGAGGAGGAGGAGAACTGGGATAAATGGGGAAGAATGGGGAGAAATAAGACAGGATGATGGATAAACGTTTGGCCTTTGATAAATTTGTAATCATTTAAAAATTTCTTTGTGCTAAAGTACTGTTAATACAATACTATTATTTTTTATTATGTTTAACCATTGTAATTAATGAAATGATAATAATTGCTATTGAAATTAATAATTTAAATTAATAAATTAAATATTCATAATAACGTCCATTCATATCCTATTTCTACCCATTCCAAAACCCATTTATCCTCAATCCTGCCCCATTTCCAACAATCGTATCGATCTATGTATCACGTGATCATCATCTTCTTCTTCTTCATCATCGAAAGGCACGCCTGCCGAAAGGTCCGCAGAACCGACATTATTTCTGACCCTGTGGAAGGATTGGGATGGAAAGAAGACAAGAAACATAAAGATGAATGGATGGATGGGTGGGTGGACGGATGAATGGATGGGTGAATGGATGGATGAGTGGGTGGATGGTGGGTGTGTTGATGGATGAAAAATTCCAGTGGATGGATGGAGAAAGACTCGGTGTTTCGAGTGTGTGCGTGCACGGATGAACGGCTGGCTGAACGTGTGAATGGTTGAGAGAACCGGCAGAAGACGAGCGGGATGATGGAGACGAGGATGAGTGAATGAATGCTTGAAAGGATGTGCGAAAGAATGAGTGAATGGATGAATGAATGAATGAAAACACAAGTGAATGCATGGATGCATTGGTCGGTTTCAGGCGAGTTTTTACGTATGTACATGTCTGAGAACCTTGTTTTGAAATAGTGGAGCATAAAATGACTCTTCTCGATCATCATCATCATCATCATCGACATTGCCCTTCCAATATCCGCCATCATTATCATCATCACCATCATCAAAGCCATCATACCCATCATCATACGTCATCATCGTCATCAGCATCATCATCGTCGTCGTTGCCATCATCGTCATCATCATCATCATCATCATGGACGACCTTCCTGCGTCATAAACACCGTAGTTGTCTTCAATATTACCAACATAACGGCCAAAAAACGGCAAAAACGGCAATAAAAGCATCCAGACGTCCATCATCATCACCATCATCATCATCATCATCATCATCATCGTCATCGTCATCATCATCATCGTCGTCATCATCATCATCACACTAAAATCTCAGTTCCCCTTTCTGGATGGCGTTATTGCTTCCCCCATTGTCGCAGTCACAATGAGCGCGTCCGCCAAGCTTTCCATGACGACGACGACGACGATGACGATGATGATGATGATGATCGCAGTTTTTGATTTAATCGCCGCAATAGAATCCGGCCAACGAGACGTGATTTGAAAGCATCATCATCAAGACCATCGTCGACATCATCGTCATCATCATCATCGTCATCTTTGCATTGTGATGATGTTTGACTGCCATACCATCAATAAACAACTCAAAAAAATCTGAATCTTGAAGATATCAGTTCCCAGTTGGTTTTCAATCTATTAGTGGAATTAATTAAATTAATTTATTAACGTATTTAATCCGTAGTAAAAATCCTAGCAAAAAATAACTTGAGTTGCTTGAGTTGTTCATGTCCTACCAGCCTGTGCTGTGACCATCTTTAAAAAGTGATATGATGCTAGGAAAAGTATTTTTACACATCTCAATTCAAAACATGATGCAACACCGATGCTATTAAGCATTTGAAAGGAGACCAGGTGGACATTCTTGGTGTCCAGCCTTCCTGGAATTTCAGACGACAGTCTCGAAATGTGGAGTTTGCAGAAGCATTGAGGAACAACTGATCCCCGACATCTCTGAATCACTGAACTAAGGTCATCGAGGTGGGGGGTGGAGTTTGGTGGTTGATGATGGCACGAGGTTTGTGGTGACTGGTCAGAGGCGAAACATTCCCATGCTCAGGTCGAAGGCTCACCTCATGCAATGACTGCTTCGTAGGATGTTTGTGAATTCTTCATTTGTTGTCAGAAAAACTACTCCTAGAGTAATATGAATAAAATCATTAAATACAATCTATACATCCTTTTTGCTTTCATAGACTTTGAAGTGTAGTTAATACTTTGAAGTGTGTATTTTAAAGCTAAAAAATCTCATCTTTAAAATCATTTTAAACCGACGGAAAAGCAGAGTTGCCGAAGAAGGCAAGCATTGCACAACTCTCTTGTAGCAATTCTTCAACTGTCTGCCTGGATAATCTCTGGAAAAAAATTTCATCCTTGTAAACCATGTGTTGTTCTTTGACTTTACCGTGATCAATCAAGGTACATGGTTGTGCTAACACCTGAGGTTCCAGAAGATATTTTTTGATAGCAGAACTATCTAAACTAAAAACTGAGGAATGGATAGACTGAACGACTTTTGGATCGTTACTACCTATTGATGCACCTTTCATCTTTGAACTCAGAGATCAATTTTAGACAATTCATTCCTGTTGAAACGTGGAATTTGCAAGATTTTGATAAATTCAAAATTGATAGTGCTGATACAAAATGAATCATCATATCACATCATGATAATAACCAAACCTTGAAAACAGTCACCAAGGATTGCCAAAACGATGAGACAGATCAAAATCTTCCTCATGATTATCAGAGACACAAGTCTGATTCAGTCTTTGCCTTTTATCAACTTCTCTTGCTTCGATCCAAACAAAGGAGTTGTTGTTAGCGGTACAATGTTGTCGTTGTTAAAGTTCTTAAGTGAAAGGATGATCGAAGCTTCTGTAATATGTCAGATACTATTTATCGCGAAATGAAAACAAGTGGTCTAGATGTTGTATATGTCATTATTATCGATTAATATATCATTGTTATGAACATTTTCTCGTCACAATTTCATAGCATAATAAAAATTTATGATAATTATAATTATAATAGCAACACCAAACGGTAATATCAAACGCAACGACAACGATCATGACAGTAGCTTTTCCGATTTTTGTTTTTTATGAATTGGTAATATTAATAAATAGTAAAAATAATAATATTAATAATAATAAGTAATAATATTAATAATAATAAATAATAATAATAATAACAACAAAAATAATAATTTCTTTAATCTTCCTTAGCTTAATCTTCCTGAACTGAACTGGAAAGACCATTTTCACTTATGCACTAGCTTTAAAGACGAAATGGCACTACATAAATTTAATAATAATAATAATAATAATAAATAATAATAATAATAATATAATAATAATAATAATAATAATAATAATAATAAGAATATATAATAAATAATAATAATAATAATAATAATAATAAGAATAATAATAATAATAATAAGAATAATAATAATAATATATAATAATAATAATAATAATAATAATAATAATAATAATAATAATATAATAATAATAATAATAATAATAATAATAATAATAATAATAATATAATAATAATAATACTAATAATAATAATAATAATAATAATAATAATAATAATAATAATAATAAATAATAAAAGATATTCGTGGTGCAACATTATCCTCCTAATTAATTATTTGCATTATTTTTCAGTTTATCGCGATTTCTGTGAAAAGGACACGTTTAGAACGAAATGCTTAGAAGAAGACGAAGTTGCAGTCATTCAACATGCCAGTTATGATGATGATGATGATGATGATGATGATGAGGATGACGTGACGCATGACGATGACGATGACGGATGACGATGACGATGACGATGACGATGACGATGACGATGATGATGTGATGATGATGATGTGATGATGATGATGATGATTGATGATGATGATGATGATGATTGATGATGATGATGCTGATGATTGATGCTGATGATGATGCTGATGATGATGATGCTGATGATGGATGATGATGATGATGATGATGATGATGATGATGATGATTGCTGATGATGATGATGGATGATGATGATGTGATGTGATGATGCTGATGATGCTGATGATGATTGATGATGATGATGATGATGATGATGCTGATGATGATGATGATGATGCTGATTGATGATGATGATGATGTGATGATGATGATGATGATGATTGATGATGATGATGCTGATGATGATGATGATGATGATGATGATGATGATGACGATGACGATGACGATGACGATGACGATGACGATGACGATGACGATGACGATGACGATGACGATGACGATGACGATGACGATCGATGACGGACGATGACGATGACGATGACGATTGACGATGACGATGACGATGACGATGACGATGACGATGACGATGACGATGACGATGACGATGATGATGATGATGAAACAGAAATTTTATGTTGATCGAGACGACCCAAAATGATCCTCTATTGTAACACAAGCTATTAGCCTGGACAATAAATATTATAAGCCATTATGTTTTATTATATTATTATTATTATTTATTATTATTATTTTTATATTATTATTATTATTATTATTATTATTATTCTTATTATTATTATTATTATTATTATTTTTTATTATTATTATTATTATTATTATTATTATTGGTTTTATTGTTTTGGTTGCTATGGCTCCCTCTGGTGTATGAGAAATACGTCTTTAACGACGATAACTCATCTCTGCGGCAGTTACAGTCATCGTCATCATCATCATAGTTACATCATCACATCATCATTCATCATCATCATCATCATCATCATCATCATCATCATCATCATCATCATCATCATCGTCGTTGTCGTCGTCGTCGTCATCTTCATCATTTCTTCATTAATATTCATGAGGTCTTTTTATGTCTTACCATTTCATGCGCCCCCCTAAATAATTGCGTCATAAATAGGTGGCGCTCATCATCGTCGTCATCATCATCATCACCATCATAGTCGTCGTCGTCGTCGTCATCATCAGCATCATCATTATCATGGTCACCAGCATCATTATTATCATGGTCATCAGCATCATCACTTGTGTCATAGTTTTAAATATCACATACTCGCCGAATCAAATGATCGGCATTTTCTTCGGTTTCGCTTTCGATTTCCATCAAAAGCAATTCCCGGGTTTTTCCATTTGATGCGTTGTCACCTCCGATGTCACGGTTGGGTGATTCCCGATATAAAATCTTCTTCGATCATCACGGCTCGATGATTTTCTTTGCCGCTCTGTTGTCGGCTAATTACGTCATAATTTTTACATAAATATTATTATTAATAATATAATATAATCATTGAATTATTGAAGTTTTATTTTACAGATTAATATTGAACGCATTTGCTATTGATTTTGTATTAATGAATGTTTTGATTCTAAATTTTATATTAAACTAGAATTCTGTGATTTAAAAAAAAAATATTTGAAAATGCAATGCAAAATATTTATTATTAAACAATAAACAAATAAATCGAGTTATAATGAAAATTCGTGTTCAGTTAAATTAGATTTATTTTTCAATTGTTTAAATATTTACTGCAAACTTATTTCTTTGAAAAACCAATTTCTGCTCGTAAAACATCCAATCAGCATTTTGGCATCGGTCATAATTTGTTTCGTTTTCCATGACATTTGAAGTGAATTTTAGCATTTTTCATAGTTTTCTAAATAATTAATCTTAATTAGTTAAATAATGAGAATAAGCCATGACTTGACAGAAATTATAATCATAATTATTGAATATTTATTAAACAAATACTCAAAAATCATTATCATCATCACCATCAGAAAACAATTTTAGCGACACACGAATTACCTGCCAAAGCACCAAAGAATTCACTTCTTAATGCACTCGGAATATCCATTAAGGTGTTTTAAATACTTTTCATTTTTGCCCAAGAAATTTTTACATTAATGAAAAAACAAAATGAAAGAATTTTAAAACATAATGCCGAGATTAAATCCAAATCAAGATTTCCGAGTCGGAATCAAGGATCATCATCGTCGTCGTCATCGTCATCGTCACCGTCACCGTCGTCGTCGTCGCCGTCATCATCATCATGCAACCACCCATCCGTCCATTCATCCATCCATCTCTGCATCCATCCATTCGTCCAACCATCCGTCCACCCATCCACCTGTCAACGGTTCGTTTGATCGAGAGGATGAAAATTCTAAATACGACTTCATCTATCAAAGTATTTTTTGCGAATTAACAGATGTTTTTATTATTTTTTTTATATTAATATTTTTATATTATTGTGTGTTGTTGTTTTATTTATATATGCTATCAAGCCATCCCTTTAATTAGCTGATGTCCAAAAGTTAATTCAAGTAAGTTGCAGGTGTGAAAAAATAAATTGATTTCTACCAAACTTACAACTACACAAAAGTCCGACTTTATTCTTACTATCTTTGCTTTCTCAACTCAAGTATTGATTGTCTTATCAGTTATAAGCGGTCACTGGCGAACCTCCAAAATAGTAACTGATTTCGCAGAATACAAAATTGGAAAAGTTTAATATTTAGAACTGCACATCACCTTAATTATTTGCATGTTTGTCACTTAAGTTGTGGTGTTTTTCATTTTGAGACCTTGGAACAACGCCACAGTCAAAAGACAGCCTAACAACAACTCCAAAAGACTCCAAAAAGCGGTTTTCACTTCCAATGCGTTTGGTAGCCGGCCTTACGGGCCATCCAAAAATCCCCACTAACACCCACATTGTTTGTGGCATTCCCTTCTTTTAAATATGACGTTATGTGGTTACATTAGCAAAGGTGGTTTTGTGAAAAAAATGCGTCGAGAAATTGTTTATGCAACGATTAATATGTACATAGACGAATTAATGAATAATAAGTGGATTTCAACATGTTTATTAATATTATTATATTTTTTAAAGTCTTCTTACGAAGTCTATTTACCCGACAAAAACAGTCCGAAACAATCACTCAAAAAAAAAATTTAGTCCCTCATCATGGCTCGGGATCTCCACGAGATTGTTCTAAAAGACGAATTAATTAAATAACTTAAACTGTACAATTGTTATTATAGGCTCAATTCGTTCAAATCAAAAGTGAGGTACTCGAGAACAAAAATGTAATTCAATTCAATTCATATCTTCTTCTGTAGGCGAAAGTCCCAGGTTAATCCTTGATCCTGACCATCCACTTGCTGCTTGCTCCTTTTTGATTGACTTCTTTTATTTTTTCTTCAAACGACTTCTTGTATTTTTCTCTGTCTTCCTTTAAATGTCTAAGAATTATTTTCCTAAATTGTTCACTATCTTTCAATTTATTGCGGTTGTCCAGAATGAAGTTCTTGGTGGAAAAATTATCAAATTTTATTAACAATGTTCTTGCTCTTGAAGATTCAACTTTTTTGCCAATCCTGAACATTTCCAATATTTATTTGTCTTTTTTGTCTCTCATTGTTGATTGCTATTTTGCTATTTGTGTCAGTCACTTGGGTTTGGACGTTTTCTACATCTGTAATCAAAGTTTCAACTTTGCTTTCAAATAGTCTGGACCATAATTTGGTTTCTTGTTTATTTTATTTTCAACCAGATTTCTCACTGAAACTTTATTCAGCTCTTTTAGGTTTTGCTGAAGTTCTTCAATTTGTATTCTTTGCTCAGTAATGGCCTCCATCAACTTGTCAGTTGAGCTGATAACCATTTTTAGTTCTACAACATCCTCAGTCAAGGTCTTCAGCTGGTTCTTTGGTTCCTTGGCATTTTCGTCTGCAAACTTCTTCATACAAGCCTCGTTTGATTTCAAACAACTTTCACTGAAATGAAATCCGAAAAGATTTTAATTCGGAAATGTAGTCTTACTCACTTCTCTGTCTCGGCATAATACTTGCTTTCCAAAACTTCCGAGTATTGTTACAAACGAATAAACATTTATTATTATTATTATTATTATTATTATTATTATTATTATTATTATTATTATATTATTATTATTATTAATTATTATTATTATATTATTATTATTATTATTATTATTTATTATTATTATTATTATTATTATTATTAGTATTATTATTATTATTATTATTATGATTATTATTATTATTATTATTATTATTATTTATTATTATTATTATTATTATTAGTATTATTATTATTATTATTATTATTAGTATTATTATTATTATTATTATTATTATTATTATTATTATTATTATTATTATTATTATTATTATATTATTATTATTATTATTATTATTATTATTATATTATTATTATTATTATTATTATTATTATTATTATATTATATTATTATTATTATTATTATGACTTTTAAAACTTTGTGGAGAAATAATTTTTGAAGGTCCAAATATTCCATAGAAATGCACTTCTGACTCGCCTTCCATTAAGCTTTTTGTTTGCAATTCCTTGAATTTCATTTCATAATTTGAAAACTTCCGAATTAAATTATAAGAATTCTATTTACAAGAGAAATTTAATCTTCAAATGATATTATCAAGTTATATTGTCAAATTCCATTAGCAATGTAATAATACTAATATACTATATATTCATAACATTGATATAAGATTAGCTACTTAACTTCTAAGTTTAATTAATTGAAATTGTTACTCTGTTTCTTTCATACAGCGCCATATGCATAGCGTCAGAGGTTCTTCGTGTAACCATTTATATAGCGCTCCCTCCGAATTTCGCTTATGGCACTTGCAGGCTGGGTTTCGAACACGACACATTACGCATGTTGCCAATACCGCCGTATGCAGGAACGTAACCCATTTTGGCCAAACTGCTCTCAATTTACTGCCTAAGCTTAATTTCTTATTTCCTATTTCATCATTACACGTACTTGTTAAACGATTACATTCAATTTACCTCAATTAACATAATTTACCCACCCTGCTCAAACTTGCCTGCATTACAGTTACGGTCGCATGAAAGTGGGTACCTGTCTGGTAGCCGACTACGGTTCATTGGGTTGCAGCGTCAACATTCTACCACACCTCGATCAGCTTTGCTCGGGTCGTGCCACGTGCACCCTGAATGTTCGTGACCTTTTGAACTTTAACCCTTGCCCCGAGGATCTCAGAGGTTACTTGGAGGTCATGTATACCTGCGTAAAAGGTTATAAGTTGAGCTTGTTTTGACGTTGCTTAACCATGTGATAGGATTATGTAAGCTAGATTTTGTCTAAATGTTTGCAAATGCATTGATGAAATTGTGGAATGACGAGCATCTTTTTTACTGCAAATATTAGCGTAATAAATGCTACTGGTTACGAAACTAATTGGAGTTGGAATGAGGATGATGATGACGGTAATGAATTCATTAAGCACATCCAAATAACAAACCCATATCCGTAATAGGTATAATTATCAGGTCATTCATATATTCACGTCTTCCAATACAGTCTTAATTAATTATTTAATATCTTCAGTCAACAACCCTGTCCATTCTGCCAAAGACAGCTCCATCTGCCTCTCCAACAGTAGAGCTTCCCCTACCGAGATCTATGTCAACAAAACAAAAGATACCGCATCGTATCTCAATCATGGCCTCAAAACAAATTTCCTGTACAGCGGGGTTATATCGAATTACATAACAGAGGTCACAAATTGCGGGGGGTTAGACCACCCGTGGTCTATCAGGGCTCTACCAGGTGAAACAAGACACTCACTTAGTAATGTAATTTCAGCCTTACAACAAACAAATTCACTCATTCACTCACTCACTCACTCACTCACTCACTCACTCACTCACTCACTCACTCACTCACTCACTCACTCACTCACTCTTAGGTCAAAGGATCAACATCACTATCATGGATTTCAGTGGTCTTGAAGCAGGTGGAAATGACAAAAGCTGGAAAAGTAGCGGGCTTTGCCAGGTTGGCATTAAAATAATTTATGTTAATGTTAATTCAGGTTGGCATTGAAATAATTTATGTTAATGTTACCTTTTCCATAAGATATCATAATATTGCAATTACGCTTATAATATTTTATGACAATGTGATCGCCAAATGCATTTGTAGCAATATTACCATCAATCATGCTATTATTATCACTTAACTATAATAGTATTATTGAATATATTGCCATGAAAAATGTGAATGATATTAAAAAAAAAACAAATTAATTAAATACTAGCCACCAAATTATTAAACCAGGTTTTTGCCAACGTACAAGACAGAACAGTTGGCACAACCGAAACTCTCTGCGCTGACGAACCCCGGATAAGACACGCCTACCTGTCAGTAACTCATCATGTAGAGGTTAGGACCATGGTTCGATCCAACAAGGCTGAACCCGCTATGTACGCCCTCCTGTATTATCATGGTTAGTCTTTATCATGATTTATCGTTTAACTATTCACTCACTCACTCACTCACTCGCTCGCTCACTCGCTCACTCACTCACTCACTCACTCACTCACTCACTCACCACTCACTCACTCACTCACTCACTCACTCACTCACTCACTCACTCACTCACTCACTCACTCACTCACTCACTCACTCACTCACTCACTCACTCACTCACTCACTCACTCACTCACTCACGCACTCACTCACTCACTCACTCACTCACTCACTCACTCACTCACTCACTCACTCACTCACTCACTCACTCACTCACTCACTCACTCACTCACTCACTCACTCACTCAGTTAATCCCGAAAACACTTGCATCTTTCGTTTGAAAATATATTCTGGTAATCCAGAGAAGCCCCGATGTGGATTAAAAACTTTTAAACCGCTCACGGAGCCGACCATTTGTCCTCCTTTTTTCATTTCTTACTGCGCTTTCATTACTTCTTTCGATCTTTCACTCGCTTGCTAATTCAATCATTCATTCATTCATTCATTCATTCATTCATTCATTCATTCATTCATCATTCATTCATTCATTCATTCATTCATTCATTCATTCATTCATTCATTCATCATTCATTCATTCATTCATTCATTCATTCATTCATTCATTCATTCATTCATTCATTCATTCATTCATTCATTCATTCATTCATTCATTCATTCATTCATTCATTCATTCATTCATTCATTCATTCATTCATTAAATTACCTCTTAGAGCACATACACATTGATCTCATGAACCCACCCAAATACTCGTGGAAACACCCATCCATCCACCCATCCATCCACCCATCCATCCACCCATCCATCCATCCATCCATCCATCCATCCAACCACCCATCCATCCATCCATCCCTCCATCCATCCATCTAGCCATCCATCCATCCATCCATCCATCTAGCCATCCATCCATCCATCTAGCCATCCATTCATCCATCCATCCATCCATCCATCCATCCATCCACCCACCCATCCATCCATCCATCCATCCATCCATCCACCCATCCATCCATCCATCCACCCACTCATCACCCATCAGTAGTGGGCTGCCCAGAAACCATGGATGCTTCGTTCGGCCACAAGCGGTGGTTCAAGAAACTATCTTCAGAGAAGGCAGTCTACGGATGTCTGGACGGCCGGGAGGTTTACGAATTGACCTGCGCAGTAAACGAGTGGAGAGGAAGTGACGTCATCAACTGCTCTTCCGGTTGGTAAAATGCGGAAGTGCAAGTTCAACATTTTTCCACTTTCGACAACTGCAGCAGCAGTACTCGTGGTGCCGGAAAAGTGGAAGGTTGTGGATGAATAATTTATTCTAGGAAGGGTTTCGGAGTCCTTTAACAGACGCTGATTATTATGATGATGATGATGGTGATTGTTGTGATGATGACGATGGCGATGATAAGGATGATGATGATGGTTGTGATGATTATGATGACGATGGCGATGGCGTTGACGATGATGGTGATGATGATGGCTGTGATGATGACGATGATGATGATGATGATGAGGAGGAGGTGGATGATGATGATGACGATGATGATGATGATGATGATGATGATGATGATGATGGCATGGAATTTCTTTCCTTTTAAACTTCACAGGAGGCTTTGCTTTTACGAGTGGATTCCTGTCCGGAAAGCATCTCTCAGTGGGTGAGTTCTTAAAGTGGAACGATGATGATGATGATGATGACGATGATGATGAGGAGAATGATGATGATGACGATGATGATGATGATGATGAGGAAGATGGTGACGATGACGTTGACGATGATTATGATGATGACGATGACCACAATGATGAGGAGGAGGAGGATGGTGATGAAAAGACAGATGAATGAAAGCTAATACTATTCAGACCAAATTTTAAAATAAGCGAAAATAAATTTTAAATCACCTTGATGCATTTTGATGCGCGAAGAAAGTCAAACCTCCCGAATTGTGGGTATCAGCAAAAACAAATAATAATTCATCTCCTCGGATTTTGCAACTGGTTGAATTTGGACCAATGAACCGCAAACAAAATTTCATGAAAATCTACTTTGCCTGTAGAAAAATTATTTTGGTATAAATGATGAATTAAATGAAAAATATTTCATCGCAAAGTACGATTAAATTGCATTAAGAGCGATTAGAAAGTAATCGTTTGGTTAATCGCGATTAACAAAATTAATGGATCTTCAGCATTTACGGGCTATATAATTTTAATATTATGTAAATACGCAATATTATTTTAACACATTTAAATTAAACAAAATAATTTTATATTTGAATTTTCTTTTGTATGCCACATGCATGATGCACGATTAACAAGTATTAATTAACTAACCAGATAGAGATATCAAGCAGTAACAAGACCAATAATAATAGTAACAATGATATCTAAAATTATTGGCAGAGACAGCACTTTTGTTGCACGTGATGAAGCAGGTCATTTTGGTCTTGTTGTTCGCAAGTTCGTTGGTACTTTTGTCTTGGAAGCCCGGGGCTATCATGGCTGTTGTTATTGCGTTGCGTGTTGTTGTTGAACCCATGTGCCCGATGTCATTGTCACGATGTCACGTGCTGTGAAGGAGCTGAATGAGGATGGAATGAAAAAGAAGAAATTCGAGACACGCTTGATGATGTCTGGCATTTATATTGTCGTGTTGATAGTGATGCGATGGTATCGATGACGACGAAGATGATTAGGAGATGGATGAAGATGACAATGACGATGATGATGATGATGATGATGATGTGATGATGATGATGATGTGATGATGATGATGATGATGATGATGATGATGATGATGATGATGATGATGATGATGATGATGATGATGATGATGATGATGATGATGATGATGATGATGATGATGTGATGATGATGGTGATGATGATAATGATGATGATGATGATGATGATTAATTGTTGAGGTGCTGTTTTGTACGGCCACGGCAGTGTCACAATTCAAATCATCGCTGACTTTGTTATTGTTTCACTTTTTCCGTTTTTGAATCCATTTCGATTGATAATTTCTTTAAAAGAATGAACATTTGATTTTCAAATAAATAGAGCTGTAATTTTCGAATTTATAGTAGTAGTCATTTATTCGGTGCGTCACTTCAAGAGTAATTAATTAATAATTTTATTAATTATTAAATTTTTATTACTTGATGAGAGAGGAATTTAGTTAATGAACGAAAAATTTTTTATTAATACCAGCTTATAAAATAAATTGAAATTTTGTTGTACAAAACATTTAAACGTACACTTTCACTAGTCATCGAAAATCACTTTATTTTGATACAGCCTCCAATTACAGTACAAATTGTACTATAGTTAAATAATTTTCAAGACATAAGACCTCATAAATATATTTATTATAACGATGACATAATAATTATGAAAACTTGTAATTTATGGAGCGAAAGAAACTCTCAAGAATGAATATAATCAAAAATTATAATTACTGCAATTAACACTAAACAAGTAACAAGTTAATAAAAGTTTATTAAAAATGATAATTTATTAAACATTCTAACGTTAAATAAATATATATATATATATAAATATGGAATGAACTACAATAGTGACAAATAAATATATAAAGTTAGGTAATAATTTTGGTTATTTTTGATTCTTAATTATAATTTTGACAATAATTATTTAATCTGCAGCGGACAGATTGGCTTAACCATAGTTGGCTTAACTAAGGTCGGCATGAAAATAAACAGAGTTGGCAAATTTTTGATTAAAATAAATTTAAAACTTACAAAATAATTTTATTGAGTTAAAAAATTTAACGAGTTAATCGTTGCGTTAATTATTTTAACAAAAAATTTAACGCATTAATCTATCGGCCTATTTAGCCTATTATAAAAGCAACATCATAATAAAGTTTTAATATTTTATAATTGCGCAATATAATTTTAATATGCTATTTTTACGCAATAAAAATTTATTTTCGCATATTACATTCTTTTGAATGTCAGCTCCAGTGCACATTGTATTAAGAAACAATTGCAAACCATACACCTATACAGCACATATAACAGCGTTAATACGTCGATATCGACAATGACTGCCGAGGTAACTGGACAAGTATTGCAGACGATGATGCAGATTATTTTGGCGCTATTGTTGGGAAGTTCAATTGTCTTGTTGGCGTACATTCCGAGGGTCGTCGCTATGGTATCGCATCTTGTTTTTACACTGGTGTACGACGACCCTAAGGATGAGGATAAGGAGGGAGGCAGAAGGATGGTCAAGATTGCGGCGTTTGTGATTACGATAATCGTGCTGCTGTTAGTGTAGTGATGAAGATGAGCATGAGATGGACGATGATTATGATGATGAATTGATGATAATTAAATAATTACAGTAGACATTTGATGTGGTTTGATTTTCCAATAAATTGTTGAAAAAATATGAAATATTGTTGTTGTAGTTTTCGAAATTATTTTGCAAAGGAATTAGTACATTTTTATTTTTGACATATATTTATTAATTATGATTCTTAATTATAATTATGACGTATTTAATACATACTTGATATGCAGAAGACAAGGTCGTCTTAACCATAGTTGTGACTTGCCTGATTGGACTGGTCGTACTGATTGGGGGAATATTTGTCGTTAAGAGGTGGAATTAATTTTGAT
Organism: Whitmania pigra; assembly: GCA_021613335.1. Taxonomy (NCBI): domain Eukaryota; kingdom Metazoa; phylum Annelida; class Clitellata; order Hirudinida; family Haemopidae; genus Whitmania; species Whitmania pigra. The sequence goes on from JAJTWR010000473.1 coordinate 377,368, forward strand.
TAATTAGTTAATTAATCGAAAATAATTTTTAATAATCATTTAATATTTTATTTCAGCATTTTATTAATTTTAATCGTGATTTTATTTTATTGATGATATTTATTTAAGATTAAATATTATTTTATAATGAATAATTATTGGGCTTGTTATTAAAAGCGTTATTTAGGAGTGAGCTTGTTATTTGTATTCATTTATTTATATATTTATCGGCTTAAAATAGTATTTTTTTAATGATAACATTAATTTTTTATTTGGGTTTGTTATTAATAGCAGTATTCATTTATTGTATTTATCGATTTTAATTTGATCGCAATATATTTTAAACTCTTTAACCTTAGGAATGATTTTGAACCAATTTCTATTTAATTATAGAATTCAATTACATTTGAATAATACTTATTAAATAACCTTTTCAAACCTTGTAAATGATATTTAAGTAAATCATACAAAATTAATTAATTCCATTGCAATGCATTAATGCATTAACAATGCCGACATACAAAACTATCAGGAAAATGTCCAATCGCTTGAGACACGACGATCTCAGAGCCTCTCAAGACGACATTCTCAGACAAAACCAACTCATTCAACAACACAACAACAACAACACCTTCAACATCATCATCAACAACAACAACAGCAACAACTGATATACGCTCAGAAACTCCAGTCCTACACAGCGACAACGGCAACACCGTTGACTTCAATAATCAAGAGCCCCCTGCCACAAACCAACCACGGTCTGCCCCAGGGTTACGCCTTTGGCCACGAGGCTGCCGTGGACTGCTACTTCAGACGGCCCTTGGTCCACTCGGCCAACCAACCGCGGCTCTCCGTGCCCTCGAAGCTGCCCTCGGTCATGTCACAAGACGATCCTTCATACAATAAGCTGATCAGCGATCACATCTATGAAAGTCCCAAGTCGGTGAGGAAGGAGGTGGAAAGGTTGGTGGAGGATGAGAAGCAGAAGATTGTGCAGAGTCAGTCAGACGCCACCTAATCGATTGACTCCATGACCAGTTTGTAGTCATCGTCATCGTCATCATCATCATCATCATCATCATCATCATCATCATCATCATCATCATCATTATCATCATCATCATCATCATCATCATCATCATCATCATCATCACATCATCATCATCATCATCATCATCAATCATCATCATCATCATCATCATCATCATCATAATCATCATCATCATCATCATCATCATCATCATCATAATCATCATCATCATCAATCATCATCATTGTCATCATCATTATCATCATCATCATCATCGTCATAGTCATCGTCATCAGCATCGTTATCGTCATCGTCATCAGCATCGTTATCGTCATCGTCATCAGCATCGTCATCGTTATCGTCATCATCATCATCATCATTGTCATCATCATTATCATCATCATCATCATCGTCATCATCGTCAGCACCACCGCTATCATCTCAATCGTCGTCATCGCTGGATAACCATAATCATTACTATCCTCTTTAAGGTCATCGTTACTATTGTTATCATCATCATCGTTACCATCATAATCATCATTATCATCGAAGCGGCTGTTCCTGACCACATCCGATGGAAATTTATGTCGTCCTCAATCTTCCAGGGCCTCGTATCTCGAAGTCAGTCATTAGAGGTCATTAGAGGTCACGATAAATTGCCCTCTTCGCAGCCCTTACACGCCCCCTACTCATCCTCGTCTCTGTTGTTTGTTTTGTTTTTTTTGCTCTCATCAATTCATCATTTCATCGCTTTTGAATCACTCGCGAGGAAACATGAACGGGATTGGTCAAGCGAAATGTCGGAGTGTTTCGTTTGTCTTTCAGATCTATAATTCTCGTCATTTATTATTCATAATATGTTTCATTCCATAATTATCGTCGTTTATTATTCATAATATGTTTCATTCCATAATTCTCGTCATTTATTATTCATAAATATGTTTCATTCCATAATTATCGTCATTTATTATTCATAATATGTTTCATTCCATAATTCATATCACTTATTATTCATAATATTTTTCGATCCATAATTCATTTATAATTCATAATATGTTTCATTCCATAAATCGATAATTCGTAATATGTCTCATTGCACAATTAATTCATTTAATTCATTCCACAATTCATAATTTATTTTATTCCATAATTCACTGCGCCATTTTCCTTTACAAAATGTATCCAAACTGTCGTTTCTAAACTTTTGACTTCGCCATCTTTTGACATTCCAAACCGTTTTGCGAACTTTAAAATTCGAGTGTGACTTTGTCATTGGAAGGTGATATTTATATATTTTATTTTATTTTATTTTTTAAATGATAACAAAACAGAACGGTTGTAAAGAAATTAATTGACAGTATTTGGACATTTGACGAGTAATTAATTAAATCCCATTTTGATGCGAGTAATAAATGAATAAAAACTTTTAAAAAATTCCAAATTTCTTGATGCTGTTTTTGGGTACAAACACAAAGTGTGTTGTCGGGCGAGTGGCAACTAAAGTAAGAAAATCCATCCATCCGTCCATCCATCCATCCGTCCATCCAACCATCCATCCATCCATCCATCCATCCATCCATCCATCCATCCATCATCCATCCATCCATCCATCCATCCATCC